>JAJMIX010000045.1:0-62272 GCA_030563465.1 Yamadazyma diddensiae
GGTCCCTTGGCCCAGTTGGTTAAGGCGTGGTGCTAATAACGCCAAGATCAGCAGTTCGATCCTGCTAGGGACCATTCATTCACTGGGCGTGTGGCGTAGTTGGTAGCGCGTTCCCTTAGCATGGGAAAGGTCTCCGGTTCGACTCCGGACTCGTCCATTGTTTTTTTGATCGTCGAAGCAAGACTTTATTTTTTCAATAGCTTAATACTATAGGATTCATAGCATCTTAAAGCTCAAAGTGTGAAAATCAGTGCGAAAAAATACCTCGCACATAATAAGTGCGAGTTGATCAATTGATCGCGAAAGTAAATCAGATCGACCATAAATAAACTTTTGAAAGCTGGACTTTGAAGTATAGATTAAAGCCAAGACTACAATGACAAGCCCGTATACATCACAAGAAACGTCGCTTTATAATTATTCGAAAAACAACGAATCAAATCGGACCCTTGATGCATCAGTGCATCCTCCTGAGCATTTACTGGAATTCTTATCCTTTATGAACAAACCTCCAACACCTCTGTCACCCCAAACTTCAAGTGTCAATTATCATGTGCCAGAGTCTAAGAATAAGAGGGTTACGAGACAGCCATCTTTAAATACATTCACTTCTTTCACTCCATCGGTTCTGGATTTACCCAACATTCTCACGTCAAAAGATTTTGAAGTAGCGATTGGTACTTATCAAACTGCTTTAGATAAGGCAGAAAAATTCAGGGCTGCATTAGTTCAAGTTTCAGAAGCTGCAAGCGAATTTGGTCAAGCATTAGAGGATACAATTAATCTCAATCCCAAGGTTAATAATACTAAGCATGTTAGTGATGGACTTATAAATGCTGGAAGTTTACAGTATATAGTAGGCAGTAATCATCAGATATTGAGTAGATTATTACAAGATAATTTCCAAGATCCAATGAAAGTGGAATTACAGAAATTGGAGGATACTTACAAGACAAATCATGATTATTATCAACAGGAAGTCAAATTGAAATCTAAAGCTTTGAGACTAAAAGAGCTTGAAAATATCAAATTACTGAAACTGAAAACTAGGAACCTTTCGGTTTATAAGAACAATCTCATTAATCTTACTAGTCAACTTGATGAAATTGATAGACTCAAATATGACTATTACCTGGAAATGAATGCCATGCTTGAAGGATTCAATCAACATCAACTTTTAACTCGAACTGGTTCTATAATTCGGGCAGAATTAGAATTGTTTGAGGGTATTGCTAGAAAAGGGTGGTCTGGTGGAGGTCTTGATAAATTATTAGAAATTGCTCCTGATCTTTTCGCTATAGATTACGATCAAGATTATGAAGAGACAGGTATCGACACTATCGAAGAAGATTTCACTGTTAAAGATACTGAACCCCAAGATGCCAATAATGATTCCATTAGCGAACCAGGAATCGAATCAGATCTGATCCAAGAAACATCTTCTATACAGGAGCCTGCCATCAAAAACCTTCAAGATCTTGATTTAGATGAGTCTTTTTCATTGCCCAAAGTAAATGGGTCTTTTGGCAAAAATAGTGACACTGATTATACCCACCAAGACATTCTTGGTGATGTGACTGACTCATAAAAAAAGTCATTTTAATTTAATGAATTAGTTACTTAAATTGTAGAGATAGTTTTGAAACGGCTACTAGCGGTAATCCGGATATTTAAGGGCAGGTTAGCTTGGCAGGGTGCTCACAATGCTACGCCCAGGATTGTCAAATTTCGCGCCAGAAAATGCCTTGTTGCCGTGTAAGTCCGTGGGAAGCTTTTTGAGGAGAAAGAATTGATAAGCCATAATCAATGCTCGTGGTAAAAACCATTGGACAATCAAATATGGTTTATCCACCTCTCAACGATTTATTCTCAAGTCGTAAATGATAGCCGATTGATATAATTGAGAAAGTGATCACGCCGTACGACGGAACGCAGTTTCACGCCTTAAGGATATGCATAATGCAGGTTCCTAACAATAGACGATGATTGCAACAAGCATAGGGTTACGACGTTGCAGATGGCATTTCTTTTCTGGATCTGTGCAGGAACCCGCGACCTAAAAAATGCCTTGAAGTCCCTTCATTGTAAGGCATCAATTTCCGCCCCGTACATTTTTTGCGTTGCCATAACTCATTCGATTACCCCATAACTTAGTAGATATTCAAATTATCGCTGTATATTTAATCTTAATAAGACACCACAATTGCGTTATTTTAGTTTTCTCTCATATAGTTCTGCGACCTGTCACTTTGATGTGCTGCAAAAAATATCCGGCCCCTCGCATAAATCCGTGTAAATCTTCTTTCAAACTTGAATCCCATCACCAGAGGGCCCCAACCTATGTAAGCGATAATTGATCACCAGGCCATAGATCTGATCCTCAACGGGTATATCAGACCACCAGTGCTCAAATCAGATTAGATACCACTAGTAGCATGCCATGTTTTTTCGCCCATATCTGCAAAAGCGCCAAAAATATCCTGCATATACCCTCGACTGATATTGCCTTTTTTATCGATAAAAGAAGTTTATCATGTTCTGAATAAGACCAGCTAGAGTTTAGTACAATTGACAGACTCTAGATAAGCTCAAATTACTGCTCAGACCTATAAACGTACATAAACAGAAGTTGTTTCGAAAATAACCCACCTCAAAAATGTACCAGGTTGCAAAATAGATGCCGTACAAGTTCCAGTGAGCGCTCAGCTGTGGCAGATAAGAAAAATCACTATCGATTTTTACGGCATCAACAATAATTCCCAAATAAGAAATACGGCTTTAAAAAAAACTATATAATAAATGAAATTCCTCTTAAATTTTTCTCTTGTAATTCGCCAAACATGTCTAAAGAACAACAAGAACAAACTTCTTTAGAAAAGAAAAACTTAAACGAAGACTCTTGGTCTGATGCTATTAGTGAAGAATATGATTTTGATGATGAAAGAAATTATAACTCATTATACACCGATGAATTTAACCCAAGAGGTTTAAGAGTTCCAACTAAGGATGAATCTAGTACTTTAAGAAGAGTTTTAGGTGGTGCCCCAACTGCTGTTTACTTGATTTGTTTAGTTGAATTAGCTGAAAGAGCTTCTTACTATTCTACTACTGGTTTATTATCTAATTTTATTCAGAGACCTTTACCACCAAATTCGACTCTTGGTAATGTTATTAAAGGTGAAGGTAGTGATGATCTCTCTGCTGGTGCTTTAGATATGGGATTACAAGCTGCAACTGGTTTAACTTTATTATTGACCTTTTTAGCTTATGTGGTTCCATTATATGGTGGTTTTATTGCTGATACTAGAATCGGTAAGTATAAAGCCATTTGGGTCGGTATTATTGCAGGTTTTGTCTCCCATGTTTTATTTATTATTGCTGCCATTCCAAGTGTTATTGCTGGTGGTAAAGCTATTGCCCCAACTATTTTAGCCATTATTACATTGGCTATTGGTACCGGTTTCATTAAACCAAATTTATTACCATTAATTATGGATCAATACAGATTTAAAACTGATGTTGTTAAAGTTTTAAAGACTGGTGAAAAAGTTATCATTGACAGAGAAAAGACTTTAGAAAGAATGACTTTATTCTTCTACTGGTGTATTAATATTGGTGCTTTCTTCCAATTAGCTACTTCTTACTGTGCTAGAGATGTTGGTTATTGGTTAGCTTTCTTTGTTCCAATCATTGTCTACATGGCTTTACCATTAGTTATGCTCTTTGTTGGTCCAAGATTAGTAAAGGAAGAAATCCAAGGTTCCGTTTTAAATCAATTCTCCAAGATTATGAGAGTTTCTTATGAATCTGGATGGATTGCTAGAATGAGATCTGGTGAATTCTGGGAATGGGCTAAACCAACTAATATGATTGCCAGAGGTAGAACTACTTACGGTAAAGCTAAAGAAATTACTTGGAATGATCAATGGGTTTTGGATGTTAAACAGACCGTTAATGCTTGTAAGATTTTCCTTTACTTCCCAATCTACTTAATGAATGATGGTGGTATTGGTACTATTCAAACCTCTCAAGCTGGTTCTATGTCCTTAAATGGTGTTCCAAATGATTTATTCAATAACTTTAACCCATTAACTATTATTGTCCTTATTCCAATCTTAGATTACATTATCTACCCATTCTTAAGAAAGAACAAGATTGATTTCAAACCAGTTTACAGAATTACCTTTGGTTTCACTTTGGCTGCTCTCTCTCAAGTTGCCGGTGCTGTCATTCAACATTTCATTTACACCAAATCTCCTTGTGGTGATCAAGCTTCAGGTCCAGGTTGTACTGCTCCAATTTCCGCTTGGGTTGAAATTGTTTTGTACTGTACTCAAGCTGCTTCTGAATGTTTTGCTAACACTACTTCTTATGAATTAGCTTACACTAGATCTCCACCACATTTGAAATCTTTAGTTATGGCTATTTGTTTATTCATGTCAGCCATTTCTGCTGCTCTTTCTCAAGCTGTTACTCCAGCTTTAACTGATCCACATATTACCTGGGCTTTCGTTGCCATGGCTTGTATCGGTATTGTTTTTGCTGTTGCTTTCTTCTTACATTTCAGAAACTTACACGTTGAAATGGAACAAGAAAGAATTACCAGAGAAGCAGCCGACAGAAAAGCCGCTTCATTAGTAACTCCTGGTGCCGTTATTGATGAAAACAATTTAGAGGTTGTTACCTCTATCAAATCCGCTGTTGGTAAATAATTTAGTAATAGATGTACATTAATATAATATGATAATTGATATAATTGTAGTATTGCAAAATGTAAGATCATGCAAAATAAGATCTTTAAGGTTGTGGTACTGTAAGGTACTAAGAGTAGTTGTAGGAGTAGTAGTGGTAGGAGTAGTAGTGGTAGGAGTAGTAGTGGTAGGAGTAGTAGTGGTAGGAGTAGTAGTGGTAGGAGTAGTAGTGGTAGGAGTAGTAGTGGTAGGAGTAGTAGAGCCTTAGTATTAGTGGTAGGGTCGTGCCCATTACAGGGCTATAACCCTAGCACCCACGACCTCAATAATAAATTCTCATCAAGTGAAAAATATTTTTCTCATTACAACTACAATGGCTCCAATCGTATGTATACTAACTATTAGATAAAGCAATATTCCCACAAGGGTAAGTGTTCTATAACACAACAACATCATGAAACCGTTATTGTTAATGACCAGCTCATTTTACCCTACCTGGGGCTATTCTGTCTTTATCAAAGATACTGTGCAGTAGGCTAACCAGGTTTCTAGACTTCTAAAAAAGCATCAGCTGCTAAGAAATTCGTCGTCGACTGTTCTGCTCCAATTGAAAACGATGTTTTCGACCAAGAATCTTACGTCAAATACTTAAACGAACACATCAAAGTTGAAGGTATTGTCGGTAACTTAGGTGATGACATTTCCGTCACTGCTGAAGGTAACAAGGTTGTTGTTGTTTCAACTGCTAAATTCTCCGGTAAATACTTGAAATACTTAACCAAGAGATACTTGAAGAAGAACCAAATCAGAGACTGGATTAGATTTGTTTCTGTTAAGCAAAACCAATACAAGTTACAATTCTACAACGTCGGTGATGACGAAGAAGAAGAAGATGAGGAATAAATACGCTAATAGTATAATGTACATTAATTCCGAGTAAAATACAGTAGTAGTAAAATTTTGGATTTCTGACAAGGCTTGATTCACTGCAGAATTAGCACCCAAAAGTGGTGAAATTTTAGTGAAAAATTGCACGGAAATAGCATCGCACATCTGCAAATCCACCAGTAACAGCTGCCTCATTATTTCTTTTAATGTCTCGGATGGTCGCGAATATCAAATGCCTGAGGAGAACATGACCTGGGGTATTTGAATTGCACGAGACTCATTTACACTTTCTATAGTGTTGTCTTTTACTAAATTACCTTGTTACTCTTAATTCTTACTTCCTGTAGTTTCTCTTTAAATCCATGTTCCTATCTACGGAATCGTCTCGGACTTAACACCCTAAACTGGAAAAATTTTCTCGCAAAAAATTCTCGCTCCTGCACCTGACAAACCATCTTCAATACATTTATAACGATTTTTTCCCCAAAATTTCATCACAAAATCAATCATCATGGAAGCTCTCACAAAGATGTCCATGAAAGTATGCCCTTTTGTTAAGTCTCATTCAGCTCAAGCTATGCGTCAAATTAGCCAAACTTCTTCCTTGGCAAATGAAGCTCGTCAATGCCCTTTTATGAATCAGGCTTTGAAAAAACGTAACTATTCTTCGGCCACAAAACCCGTTAATGCAACTGCTGCTGCTGCAACTTCAACTCCTAAACCTTCCAGTGCTTATTCTTTCAAGGAGTCTGATTTGAATGCTGCCAATTTAAGTTCTAAGGAAACTGCTTTTGATTACAATGGTTTTATGAGTCAAGAATTGAACAAGAAGAGAAATGATAAATCTTACAGATTTTTCAATAACATCAACAGATTGGCCAACGAGTTCCCAAAGGCTCATCGTACTTTGGAAGATAACAAAGTAACTGTTTGGTGTTCTAATGATTACCTTGGTATGGGTAGAAACAGTGAAACTTTAGCTGAAATGAAACGTACTTTAGACAAGTACGGTACTGGAGCTGGAGGTACTCGGAATATTGCTGGACACAACAGACATGCCATTAAATTAGAAAGTGAATTAGCCACTTTACATAAACATGAAGCTGCTTTAGTATTTTCTTCTTGTTTTGTGGCCAATGATGCAGTTCTTTCTTTATTAGGACAAAAATTAAAAGATTTAGTTATCTTTTCTGATGAATTGAATCATGCTTCAATGATCCAGGGTATTAGAAACTCTAGAGCCAAAAAGCATGTTTTCAAACATAATGATTTAAATCATTTAGAATCTTTATTAGCTTCTTACCCTAAAAATATTCCAAAATTAATTGCTTTTGAATCGGTTTACTCCATGTGTGGATCCATTGCTCCTATTGAGAAGATATGTGATTTAGCTGAAAAATATGGTGCTTTAACTTTCTTGGATGAAGTTCATGCCGTTGGTATGTACGGTCCACATGGAGCTGGTGTAGCTGAACATTTGAATTTTAACGAACATTTAAAGGCAGGTATTGATCAACCTGCTACTGCCACTGTTATGAACAGAATCGATATGGTTACTGGTACTTTAGGTAAAGCTTACGGAACTGTTGGAGGTTATGTCACTGGTAAAGCTGATTTGATTGATTGGATCAGATCTTACGCCCCAGGTTTCATTTTCACCACCAGTTTACCACCAGCTGTCATGGCTGGTAGTACCTCTGCCATCAGATATCAAAGATCTACTTTGAAGGACAGAATTTCCCAACAAAAGAATACCAGATACGTTAAAAATAATTTAGTTGATTTAGGTATCCCAGTGATCCCAAATCCTTCTCATATTGTCCCAGTATTGGTTGGTAACGCTGCCGATGCTAAATTGGCATCTGATTTATTATTAGAAAAACACAATATCTACGTACAAGCTATTAACTTCCCTACCGTTCCAATTGGTCAAGAAAGATTAAGAATCACTCCAACTCCAGGTCATGGACCTGAATTGTCTAACCAATTGATTGGTGCATTAGATTCGGTATTTTCTGAATTACAACTTTCAAGAATCAATCAATGGGAACAAAAAGGTGGATTATGTGGAGTTGGTGAAGCCGGTGCGGCAGTTGACCACATTTGGACCGATGAGCAGTTGGCCTTGTCAGACCACCAATTGAATCCTAATGTAGTTGATCCAGTTATCGCCCCAATTGGTGTCAGTTCTGGTGTGGTTGCTTAATTTAGTCACTAGGTTAGTTTTTCTGCTACGGCTTTTCTAATCAATATATATTATCTTTATCTACAGTCTTCGCATCGCATCTTTTTTCACCGGTATTCTCAATGTTTTCGCAGTCAAAACAAAACGCGAAACAACATGGCACTTGATTCTAATCAAGTGGTTAAATTATATATAACCCGGCTTGTGAATCTGCTTGTTCCTTCTGAGTTTGGCCAGGAGTATACGCTGAGTCTTACACATGATGTGGTGAATCGTTTAATCACAAAAACCCCCGGTTCTCTAGCGGATTTTAACGCGATTTTGGATCACTACAAATCGGCATTTTTATCGTCGGGGAATTCGAATAAATGGGTTAAATTCAATAGTATTGTTGGCACTTTAGTTCAATTGAAGAGTGTAGATCAAGTCAGGAGCTATCTAGTGTTTTTGGGGAATTTGAACGGGATCGATATCAAATCTAATGACAGAGTTATGCAAATGAGATCACTGCCATCTCCATTCGCTGGTAGAAGTTCTCCTGGGCCAGTGTTTCAACCCCATACCCCGTCAATGTCGCCAGCACCGCGAGTCAGTACCAATGGTGGGCCCCAAATAGGCCAAGCAGGTCAAATGAATGGCAGAAACCAGGTGCCCATGGCCCAGACCATAGCTCCTTATTATAACACCTTAGACGAGTCGACAATTCTACAATTTCTTTCATACACGCTTTTGGGCATTGACCTGAAGTTGTTTCAGTTTACTTTCGAAGGAGAGGATGTTTATGTAACGATACCTGAGAATATCAACAACAGTTACTCGTTTCTTCTCGGGAAAATCATCGAGCCGGCCTTGATCTATGTCAAACTCGAAAAGCTCAATTCAGGTCTGATAGAGAATTCTCCCATCAAGACGTCTTTCCTTTCTCTTTTGAAGCGAGAAATGAGTGGTTATCAAACGTTTATCAATGATACATTCTCCAACGAATGCGATTCATTGATGAAATTAGTCAATATTTTGAATCCGAGAACTCTACGGTTAAGGTTGTTTTATTCACTGGCTAATCAATTACATCTTTCTGGATATGAATTCTTGCAAAATATGTATGAATTGACCAAGTTTGGTGATATTAGAATTAGTGCTCTAGCCGAAGAAATATTTGATAACATATCTATTCCGTATTACGAGATTATAGAGAATTGGATAATACGAGGGGAATTGGTTGACACAAATAATGATTTTTTCGTCGAATTCGATACTGATGCTGATAATTTTCAGGATATAATAGTTTATATCCCTCGTAAAATCCCCAGTTTTTTCGCTACAATTAATAAAGATTTAGGTTTCAAAGTATTTCAAATTGGAAAAATTTTGATCTTTCTTAATAGCTATTGCAAGGAATTGAACTGGATTAACAGTTACACCACCAAATATTTCAAATTCGTATATCAAGCTAATGCAGGTCTCAGGACCATGAAAAAAAGTACTATAAACAATCTTATAAATCAGCAATACGAGGAGTTGGTTAATTACCTCACCTTTGTAGTTCATGGGAAATATGAGATGATCAGTCATGTCAACAACATGAAGAAATTTCTCCTTATGTCGTCAAGTGATTTCATCGATTCCTTGATCACTAATGGATTCGAACTTTTCAATCAACCATCCAATCAACTCACATCCACTCAGTTATCCAAAGTACTCGTACAATCCGTCAATTCATGTAGTATAAAGAGCTATAATTCCGACTTTCAAAATCGTCTTGATGCTAGAATATTGAGTTTAAGTCACGGTAATATTGGTTGGCAGGTATTCACTATTGAATATAAAATTGATGATATACCTATAAGTAACTTCCTCAATTATAAAACTTCAACCGTTGAGTACCTCAGGATGTTTAATTTCCTTTGGAAACTCAAACATTTGAATCACTTACTCGATTTGAACTATCTCGAGAGTAATCATTTACGTAAAACTATTTTAAAGCCATATTTCAATAGGAGAACCATTCAAAGCATGAAGGATTCGAGAATCAGTTATGTTATTGGAGTTTTCAAAAGTGTTTGTAAAATGAGATTTAAAATCATCAAATTTTTGAATCTAATTCAAGATTATTTATTCAATGAAATCGAATCGAACTACGGTAATATCATCAAGACTTTCTACAAGAAAAACATCGACAGTAAACTCACATTGAATCCCGAATTTGCCAGTTTGATTTCTAACAGAGATAGCCTGTTTTTACCTGATTTCAACAAGATTCAAACTAACGTCAATGAGATGAATTTTGAAGAGCTTATAAAGATGAATTTGAACTACATCAAATGCTTCAACTTTAAAATCCTCGATTCTAAAGCATTGGGCAGGTCAGGAGAGGCATACGTCAATCAAATCTACTCTATTCTTGAAACTATTTATAGCTTCATTAGCAGTAATGAAGAGTTCAATTACGCATCAACTGAGCAAGTCTCATTGCTTAATCTCGATCAATATTCCATGGCTGAAGACAATAAATTGGAAGAGTCCGAGACTAAATTAAGACATAACGTGGAGAGAATTAGAAGTATTTATGTAGATTTTGATGCGAGAGTGCAAGCAGTTTTTAAAGATATGAGAAGCGATTTAGATTTGAAAGAATTATCGAGGATGTGGTAGTGGAAGTGGTGGTGCCCCACATTTCGCAGATGCGACTAACCATGTATAGTATGTAATATAGGATGTAAATAGAGTAGAATAAACTACCGATAAGAAGATTTCAAGGTGAATTTAACAAGCACTTTGTCCCTATTCATTGTATATCAGTTCCCATTGTATTTCCCTTACCCCCTGCCCAGGCCCAACCTCAGTGTCACATTCACCCCAGATTTCGCACCGAGGCCCGTTTTCGCAACTATATAAACCCCCAGATTTTCGTGATTTTCGTGATTTTCGTAATTTTTCCCTCCACAAATTTCAATTGTTCACTATGGAAGAAGTAGATAGCGCAGTAGTTGACACAGCTCTTATAGATAACATCAAATCATTTGCATCAGGAGGTTTTGGTGGTGTTTGTGCCGTTTTAACAGGGCATCCATTCGATCTTGTCAAGGTCAGATTGCAAACCGGAGTTTATCAATCAGCAATTCCTGGAATTAAACTGACTTTAGTTAAAGAAGGATTGCCAGGATTTTATCGAGGTGTCGTACCACCACTTCTCGGAGTTACCCCGATGTTCGCCGTATCATTCTGGGGTTACGACGTTGGGAAGAGAATTGTGTCCAGTGCTAGTGGCATTAGTTCTAGCGATTTCACTATTTCTCAAATATCCACTGCAGGATTTCTTTCCGCTATTCCCACCACGCTAGTGGCTGCTCCATTTGAAAGAGTTAAAGTTATGATGCAAATTCAAAAAGAGAAATCGTCAATGGGGTCAGTTATAGCTGAGATGTACAAAACTGGGGGAATTAAATCGATTTTTAAAGGATCTGCTGCTACTTTAGCTAGAGATGGGCCAGGGTCTGCACTTTATTTTGCAACTTATGAATACTTGAAGCAAAGTTTGAAAAAACCTGGTGAAGAAGGTATGTCCTTATTGAATATTTCAATTGCCGGAGGATTTGCTGGGGTAGCTATGTGGTTAGGAGTTTTCCCAATCGATACTATTAAATCTACTCAACAATCTTCAAACACTAGTGTTTCGATTGTTCAAACCACCAAAAATATTTATAAAAAAGGAGGAATTAAAGCATTCTTCCCAGGAGTTGGTCCTGCATTGGCTAGAAGTTTCCCAGCTAATGCTGCAACTTTTGTTGGAGTTGAAGTAGCTACTAATTTCTTAAATTCGGTCATTTAAATATACATATGCTAGTAATTTGAGAGTCTCTATTTAATCTCTATGTCAATGCCTCTATATACTGTTCTACCATACCATCTCTGTTATCGGTTGCAGCCGAACCTGCGTGCCCCACTCATTCCGCGATATCTTCCAAATTCTCAGGAGTGAATAATTTCAACAATCATGTCTTTAACCGATGATCAAGTATGTATAATTGAGTAAAAAACGTGGTTTAAAATGTAATGATTTCCTATACACTATTTCATACAGCCTCAAAATGTTATAAACCCCCAAAATCCCGAAAAAAACCGACGAAAAACCACCAAAACCACCTAAACCACCAAAACCTTACTAACTTCCAGGTCAATACCGAGCTCCGTAAGATGAAAGCTTTCATCGAAAAGGAAGCCCAAGAAAAAGCCAAAGAAATTAAATTAAAGGCTGATGAAGAATATGAAATCGAAAAAGCTTCAATTGTAAGATCTGAAACCGCCGCTATTGATGGAGCTTACGAACAAAAATTCAAAAAAGCATCATTGGCTCAACAAATCACTAAATCTACAATTGCTAATAAAACTAGATTAAGAATTTTGGCCACCAAGGAAGAAGTTTTGGGAGAAATTTTCGACGAAGCTAAGAGTCAATTGAGTAAAATAAGTTCTGAAAAAGGACAATATAAAGCAGCATTCAGTGGATTAATTGAAGAAGCATTATATGGATTAATGGAAACCAAAGTAATTTTAAAGGTTAGAGAAGCTGATTTATCATTAGCTAAAGAAGTTGTTGAACAAGTTTCTAAAACTTTTGAAGAAAATGCCAAATTCCCGGTTGAAATTACTATTGACGAAGATGATTTCTTGAGTAAAGACCTCAGTGGCGGAGTTGTTGTCACTAATGAAACCGGTAAGATCGAAGTTAATAATACATTAGATGAAAGATTAAAATTATTATCTGAAGAAGCATTACCAGGTCTTAGATTAGAATTATTTGGTATTTCTGAGACCAGAAAGTTTTTTGATTAGTTACGGTTCCGGTAGGAATAGTTCAGTTCTTAATAAACGTTTGAAAATATATCTATATATCATCTATGTATCCGTATCTACATATCCATGTCTGTATCTATGTTTATTCTATGTCTATCCCATATAGCCATTTTGTCCATCTCCATCCTCGTGCTCTTTTCTCGCTCATCTCATGCACATCAAGATACCCAGGCCCGGTGCCTACTTTCACACATCAACAGTTCTCCCCAATAGAATAAAAAGACGTGAACAGTTCTTCCTTAAATGGTTTAAAACCAAAAATCCTCTAGATTTAGTGACAGACCCTGAAAATCCACTACCGGTGCTAAAAGAGTTCACATCGAATCCCGAACACCGAATTGACATATCAAAATTTGGCAGATTAAAACCTGTTTTACCCAATGATGCCTTTGTTTCATGTACTATATTTGATAATCACGGTACCAATACGGCTATTTCTAAAAGATTCCCCAAAATGCAATTTTTAAAAGACCATAATTTATTCCCACGAGATTTACGGAAAGTCGATACTTCGGTGATTGAAGTGGCACCCCAAATCATGATAAGACCTCCCAATACCATCTTGATCAATCTTCTTCATATCAAAGCATTAATAAAGGAAGATAAAGTAATGATTTTTGATACTTCAACTCCCGAAATCGCTGCTCGATTAGGGCTTTTCGTTTACGATTTAGAGCAAAAATTAAAAGTACCTAATAACATGCCATTTGAATTTAAAGCTTTGGAAACTATACTTATAAATGTTATGGGGTATTTAGAGGCGGAATTAAAAGTTCATATTCGTAATTGTGGGACAATATTACAAGAATTAGAAGACCAAGTTGATCGGAAAAAACTACAGGATTTATTGATTAAACTGAAAGGGGTTCAAAGCTATTATCAGAAGGTATTGTTGATTAAACAAGTTCTTGAATCTCTATTAGATAATGAAGAAGATTTGGCGGCCATGTATTTGTCTAATAAATCTGACAATGTTGAAGAATTGGAGAATATATTGGAATCGTATTATTCTCATTGTGATGAGTTTGTACAACATTCAGGTTCACTCGTAAATGACATTAAATCAACTGAAGATATTGTAAATATTATTTTGGACGCTAATAGAAACTCTTTAATGTTGTTTGAATTAAAAGTTACCATTTATACATTAGGTATAACTTTTGCAACTTTGGTACCTGCATTCTACGGGATGAATTTGAAGAATTTCATCGAAGAAAGCAATGTTGGTTTTGGAGCGGTTGTCGTTGGATCATTGATCATGGGTGTTATTCTTACTATGTTTAATATAAGAGCTTTAGATAAGGTTCAAAAACTAACGAGAATGGGGGGATCTAGAAAGCAGATGATGAATGCATTGCCTGTGAACCATAAACCACGTCATCTGTGGTATGATTATTGGAGAAGGGGTACGAAGTATCATCATCCTACGTGGAAGGAACGCCATTTTCTATGGAGAATGATGCATGATAATAAGAGGAAGTAGAATAGTAATACATGTAAATATTAGAAGTCTCTAACAACTATTTGTATTTGACCATAATCCCATGGAGTTTAGGAAAATGGACAGGACGGCGGACGGCGTATAAATCTCTGGTTTGCAGTTAGAAACAGAACTTGTCAATGGGTAGACTGAAAGATACTTAAATGTATGCTGTATATTAATCTTAATCTGAATCTTCGGAGTTATTTATTATAGCATCTTCATTATCACTGGCATCATATTTAGGTAATTCTTCTTCCTCTACATCGTCAAATTTCTTATGAGTCCCCGGTTGACTTTGCAGAGCTTGGAATTGATCATTGGATAATGAAGTTCTACGATTTTTAAAAACTGGTTGATTTTCCTCTTCGTTCCCAGGTTTAATCAATGTCCCATCGATAGAAACAAATCTACCAGAACTGTGAATGTTTTTAACGGTAAATTTCAATCTCCCTTCAATCTTAATCTCGTTCTCATCCACCCAGTATCCCATAGATTTGAATTTTTCACCATCTTCATTATCTTCAGATTCATCAATTTGACTTGGAATGAAGTTCCAGTCGGGAGGGATATTGAATTTTTTGATGGATGCATTAAAAGTATCATGAATAAGTAATCCAATATGTGAAGCTGTTTGCATATAAATGTATCCTTCTAGAGTATCACCTATTTGAGGTCTCCACACTAATAAATCAACTGATATCCATGAAAAAGTGAATGGAGAAGAATCTGAAACTTTGGCCAAGGTAACGTCTTCATCATTTTTTTCATCAAGAAGTTTTACATTGGAATATGAGACGACCACCCCCTGAGTTTTTGGGAAATAATTCATGATTAATGGATCTAAATGTTGTGCTTTTATACCGTTGATAGGATTTGTGATGTGAATTGGAGCTAAAGAAACGTATAGTAAAGTGTTGAAGGTTTGGAAGCATTCAGATACCCCATCTTCATTCACGGGGTTTGTGCTTTGGGGTATTATGTATTGTTTTCTCTTTTTGAATCCGTTCAGTTCTGGCATGGTTGAAATTTTTTCGAGCGATGAGATGATAAATGCGATGAGGTTGAGGTGCGATGAGATAAGATGAGAGTGTTTGTGTATTATTAGTCTATTTAATACTAAGTTAATTTACTTTTAAATTTAAGTTTCGTGTTCTGAAGAGGACTAGAAAGGAAATTTTGTGATGGTGGTGGTTGTTGATGAAGTTGTGATTTGAATAAAAGACTTTCCTCTTTTTTCAACATTTGATCTTTTCTCTTGAATGTAGGTTTACTAGGAGTTTTAAAAACGGCAAAATTCTTAAGGATTCTGGCAGAGTACTTGGTAGGAGCATCTTCGGCTTCTGTGTAAGCAGGGACTCCAATGAACCTTACTTTTTTGACCGTTGTATCTGTGACGTCTGTAGTTTCTGATAAGGTATCGTCATTTGACAACAAGTCTGAATTTAATTTAGCGAGAGATTCAGAGTTGGATGACGACAAACTGGCCATTTCGCTATTTCTCTTGGTATTCATCTTGGTCACTTCGGTTCTGGTCTTACGTTTTAGTGGTGCTGTCAGGGCCACGGGTTCCAGAGCTGGCAGAGCTGGTGCTGGATCTGGCACTGGGGTATTCTGAACTGGCTCAGGGGACAAGCTCTCGTTGTGACGACGTAAATTGACAGAGGAGGGGTCATTAGGATCAAATACCACCGGCATCAATACCTCCTTCTCTTGAGTCATCAAACTACCGTTTTTAGAAGCTTGTTTTAAATGAAGTTGTAATCTCTGATTAGCACTAAGTTTTTTGGGTGTTTCTTTTTCCTCGATTATTGCAGGTTGTTTAACTGGAACCGGCTGTTTTCGACTTATAGAACTGGTTCTTGATACCGGTTTTTGTTTTAAAGCAGCTGCAGCACCTGAAGATGCAATTTTGGAGTTCAAGGGAGATGCAGGTGAGATTTTTGAAGTTAAAGGAGAAGTAGCGACTTTAGTATTCAATGGAGAGTTTCCTGGTGATCCAACACTGATTCTTTCGGGCGACGACTGGGGCTGAGAATTAGATCTTCTTCTGCCAGTTGTAGCTGCCATGGACGGTGGAGGATCGATGTTTTTAGGCAAGCTGTTAGCGGAGCCATTACTATTTAAAAAAATCATTGAGTTTGGTCTTTGTTGACGAGGACTCGTGGTTTTAGGAACCATCAAGGAGTTTCTATTTTGATTTATGGTTAATGAAGGTTTTCTTGAAATTGAAGCCGAACTATTAGAGTTATTTGAAGACACGGATGAAGATCTCGAAGGTCTATTGAAAATAGATCTTTCCTTCTTGTCAAGATCGAGTTTTTTCATGGATTTTTCCACATTTACAACATCTTTATGTACATCATTTGTAAACTGAGATTGAATTGGTAGGAGATAATGCTGAGATAAATTATAAGTTTTCCTAAATTTCAATTCGGAAGAAATCCAACTTGCTCCAAATTCTTCAAGTTTTGAAAGAGTATTTTCAATTAATAAAACTCCTTGGGATGCAAAATTATTAAAGTCCAAAACGGTTTTTGAATTAACGGGGAAATTTGAATTTTGACGAAGTAATCTGGTTAAATTTGCAATTAAAACTCCGTTTTTTTTAGTTTGATTAAATAAGTCATCAACAGATTTTAAAATGGTGAATTTAAAGTAATTGGAATTGGGGCAAAGAAATAAAAATTTTGAATCATTTAAATGCAGTAAATTTGACAAATAAGCTTTTCTACCAAATCTTCTTAATATAACATACATATCATTTAATCTAAGGGTGATTAACATGATTTTATGTAGAGATAATTTCCAATTGTCAAAGGTGGATAAATCTAAAGATTTCAATTTTTTGAATTTTAAAGTAGTCTTTTTTAGATAATCTAATGATTTCTTATAATTTTCAACAATCATCATAATCATTTTAATATCTATATCAATTAAAGTAGCTTCGAGAAAAGATTGGTCATTTGTAAGTGATACATCATTTGTCAATTCAAACAAGAGATTTGGGCTCCCCACGAGATCCACATCGTCGTGAAAGATCTCTTCAACAAGGGAGTCAAAAGACACAGGTTCGGTGACATTAGACTCACTATGGCCAGCCAGATCAACGGGACGACCGTCGCCATGGCTAGCACCATGGCTGTCATCGTGGCCCACCGCTTGAAGTCGTTTTTTGTACCCCTGAAGGCACTGAGTATA
Source organism: Yamadazyma diddensiae (assembly GCA_030563465.1). NCBI lineage: Eukaryota > Fungi > Ascomycota > Pichiomycetes > Serinales > Debaryomycetaceae > Yamadazyma > Yamadazyma diddensiae. The sequence goes on from JAJMIX010000045.1 coordinate 17,300, forward strand.
CAATGTCGCAAGACACTTTACACACTTTATACTGGTATTCACTGACGGCACATCGATTAAAGGACTAACGACAATATCATTTGTATCATAAGGAATATGACTTACCATTGGAGATATATTAATGGGAGATATTTTCAATGGTTTAAATTGAGATAAAGCATCTAATTTTGAAGCGAAGATACCTTCATTTATTGAAAAAATTGTCCCCGAAAGAAGGGTTAAATAATGACATAATCTAAGGGAATTGGGGGATGATGAAGATATCGAATTTAGAAACGGGAGAAACGATTCAATTTTATGGATTGCATATTTATACTGAAGCACTTTAGCGTCTATTGAAGATATCAGCATTGTGGTGAGAATGAGAATGAGTGAGATTGAAGAGGGAGAGTGGGAGTGAGGGAGAGGGAGAGGCTGAGAAGAGAGAGGGAGAAGGAACGGAAAGAAAAGAAGAGAATACAAAGGAAAAGATAGAGACAAACCACATACAAACAGACGCCCCCTCACACTAAGCATTTCACACACCACTTGAGGCAGTCCCCTACTCACGCGTCTAGCGCCCGCACTGCTTCTTGTTTAGTTTGAGTTCGCGCAGGGTTGTTTGTGCTGTTGATGGAAGAATACGACTACAGAGTTTCAGCTATACTAACTGAACATTTCGGTTACCCACCTCTCACCGTCATCGATGATGTGATAAATGCGGTCAATCATATTCTATATAAATGTACTCAAGCTATGGAACTGTATTTGAAAGAACAACGACACAAGGATGAGGAAATCTCAATTGGCACCGGTAAACTTGAGACCTTGTTGGAGAACCAAGTTGACAAGAATTTCGATAAATTTGAATTATACGCTTTAAGAAACATCTTCACGGTGCCACTGGACTTGATTGACGAGGGATGGTTTAGATTGAAACACCATGAAAATTTAGACTTCAAAAGACTGCTGGTGACTAAAGATGATCATGCTATAAACAAGATAATCAAGGATATTAAATTGGAGTTAAAATTACGGGAAATCCTCAAGTTACAAGTGGATAAAGCTCAAACTCTTGTAGGATTATTAAAGAAATATAGTAGTAATTTAAAGTATTTAAATGATCAAGAGATCAATAATAATTTACTGGAGAAATCACGGGAAATTTTACTGGATTTATCACCAATTGATGATAATTTATATTTTATTTTACAACAAGTGAATATTCTTATGGAACAAACCAATAAACTTTATGTTAAATTTGAGAAGAATAAGGTTAATATGGATTTTACTCCAAGTTTGAGAGATTTTTATATGAATGGGAAATCTTTTAAATTATTGCAAAGTATAGGAATTCACATTGAGCCTGAGCTGAAGGATTTATTAAAATCGGTGACAATTGATGATGCAGATGTATAGTGTATAATAATGTAACATAGAATGGAGTAGGGCATTTGGCCCAGAGACACTGGCACTCTCTTATCCCCCAAATTATACTACAACTCTCAATCCCCAAAATATACTACAATCCAAAACAAATCACCAAAACTTACAAAATCTAGTAACCTGCTTTGGAATAAAGGGCCCAGACACCAGACAAGGCCCAGACACCAAGTACACACACCCCCCACCACCTCAACCTCTCTGTACGCAAAAACTCTTCCATCTTCGCACCGGCCAATAAAACCCTACACATTTCAAACATGGCAGGCACTTTAAGACCAGACAGAGAATTTCAAAGATTCAACGCAGCTAAAGAAAATGCTGGTAATTATTTCAGATTTAAACCAAGATCCACCATTTTTAATTTAATTATGATGGGAGCTATTCCAGTTGGTATTGCATATTTTGCTTATGCAACAGAGGGACAAATTAACTTTACCAGAAAGTTCAGAAAAGAGCCAATTTTAAATAAGGAATATGTACCAAGAGAAAAAGATTTATAAGCATAAGGTAACGAAAGAAAAAAAAATCATAGACAATATATAATACATTCATTATTCATTCTAATCAAACCGGAAATTAAAGAGTCCCAGCTCTAAATTTTTTAACGGTTTTTTTTCAAGGTTCATACTACTCTTCTTCTTTAATGTAGGTTTATCAATTTTTTTAGGTAAATTTGTCATAGATTGTGACCTCAGTATTGGTTTAGATTTACCATCTTCTCTAATTATATTAAATGTTTGCATCAGATGAAATGTACTAGAACAATCCGCTAAAGATAAAGGTTTTTTACGTTTTTTACCCTTTTTCTTAACCAGCTTTTCAACATCTGATTCTGGACTCTTTAGAAATTCATCAAATGGATCATCTTTTAGTATATCTTCAAGTATCAGTTCATTCATATCAAACAGATCCTCAACTTCACTAAAGAGAATTTCGGATGGAGTCATAGAACCCATTGGTTTGAATTCTTGAATGTCAGTTTGTGGAGTTGGAATGGTATGGTAGATTTTTTTAATTGGAGTGGAGGGATGATATAGGGGCAGGTCGTCTGAGAAGTTAGGGGAGTTATTTGGTATGAATTTAGGAGGGGCCAAAGCAGGGCCATTAGAAGTGCTAGGGAGTGCAGGAGCTGACATTGGTAGATTTGGGGCAGCTGTTACGTTTGGAGCAGAATGTGCTACATTTGGGGCAACGGTGCCAGGAGCAGAAATGCCTGCTAAATTTGGGGTTGAAATGCTAGGGCCTGAAATGCTAGGGCCTGAGATTCCAGGGGTTGAGATGACAGGGGCCAGTACCATTCCTGGTGCCATTCCCGGTGCCATTCCCGGTGCCATAGGTCCAGATGGACCAGATTGAGATACACAGCTCGGGTTCCCTATCTCAGGACCTGGAACCATCCCACTCGGTACCATACCGTTCATCATGGGCCCATTCATATGGCCCGTAGCCATACTCCCTGTGGCCATGCTCCCTGCCATGGCTGTATGGCCTTGCCTATGACTTTCTGTCGATTGACCTACCTGACCTGGGGCCATGGCCATCTCCATGGCCATATAATCCATGTTCAGACCATCAAAATAATCGAATTTTTGTTCATTGGGTATTGGAGGAATAGTCATGATTCCTAGACCATAATAAGTTTGGAAATCGTTTGGATATGACATTAAGCGAAAGTAATTAACTAATTAATGGTATAAATGTGAAACAGCGATGGAATAAAATGAGATTGTAATAATTGCGAATTTTACGGGAATAACCAGCGTGCGATGCTGGTAAATATTACAATAAATTTATATAGTTTATAGGTAATGAGATTGAAAAAGTCTTGGGAGTGGGAGTTCTATGGGGCGTGGTGGCAGTGGCAGTGGTGGTAGGGGTGGTGGTAGTGGTGTTAGAATTGGGGTCGTGTGCGAACCCACTCCCCCAGCAATTGCATGAGGCAATACAGTAACGACTAATACCACAGCACAACTACAACGGCACAACTACAACAGCACAACTACAACAGTACAACTACAGTAGGCCAGTAAACCAGTAGACGTAAGAGCAAGACAGAACGACAAAAGAACAAGAAAGAACAACAGAGTAACAAGTAAATCCAACAAGGCAAACAAATAAACTACAAGATAAGACCACACCCACGACCCCTCAGTTTTTCGATAACCACACATTCCCACCGCCTTAACCCTTGCCCGTGCCTCTCAAATATATACTGTAATCACTCCCATCTCTATTTTATGCTAAATCATATCGATATTAATCCTGTAATTTATTAATATCAAATTTATCCCTTTTTACGGCTTGATTTTTACTTTTGGTTTTGGTTTTGGTTCTGGTTCCGGCAGTGTGAACCCCTTAAAATCGTTTGCTAATTGAAAAATTTCAATATGTCCCTTATTTCAAACAGAAAAAGACCAAGAGGTTTTAGTGAACTGTTTGATCCTAAACATAAAGGTGATTCATTCAGTGATCCTGTGTTATTTAATAACACTTCTATGACTTCAGTTGATTCCAAAGGTCCTGATTATTATAATACGGTATTTGAAGAGTCTGAACCGGTTGATGATGTATTTGAAGATGACGATGTGATTATTGTTCAAGAACGAAATCTCAATAATTATCGTCTTAAACCTAAAAGAAATAATAGTGATCTGATTATTTTCTTTGATAATGATTCTTTTAATGCGTTTAAAATGCTTAATGTAAATTCTAATGATGAAAATTATACCGTTGGTATGAAGAAGCAAAGGACCAATTCTCTCCCTCAATTACCTCAGGTGAAGTGTTTTTACGAAAAGATGAATCATTTATCCAGACCTAAAGTGGGTAACATTAAGACTGAATTGGTACCTTATAACGTTAATAGTCCTCCATGCCACGATAAAGATGGGCATTTTATTATTGAATTGAACACTTTATTTGCCAATAGATTCATCATCTTGCAGTTGTTGGGTCAGGGAACTTTTGGTAAGGTGGTGAAATGCTATGATAAGTTGAATCGTCAACATGTAGCCATTAAAATCATTAGAAATATCCCTAAATATCGAGATGCGGCTAAAATTGAATTACGGATCTTGGCTACTCTAAAACGATACGATAATGAGAATCTCAATCATTGTATTCATTTAAGAGAATGCTTTGATTACAGAGGTCATATTTGTATTGTTACAGATTTATTGAAAATCTCCTTATATGATTACTTGGAAAATAATAAATTCATCCCATTCCCCGGTTCTCAAGTTCAATCTGTTGCAAAACAACTTATACGGTCGGTGACGTTTTTACATGATTTAAATCTTATTCACACCGATTTAAAACCGGAAAATATCTTATTGTATGATGATTCTTTTGTTAAAAAATCTCTCACCACCAAGACTTTGATTCTGTCATATGCCACTTTATCAAACATTCAAGATTCAAAGAAAATCCCCAAGACCCTGAAAATCTTGTCTGATACTTCGATTCAAATAATCGATTTTGGTTCGGCTATTTTCGATGACGAATATCATTCAACTATTGTAAGTACCAGACATTATAGGGCTCCCGAAATAGTTCTTGGATGTGGATGGTCTTTCCCCTGTGATATGTGGTCAATTGGATGTATATTGGTTGAATTAATAATTGGTGAACCGTTGTTTAAAACTCATGATAACTTGGAACATTTAGCGATGATTGAAAAGTTTGTAGGTTACAGAATTGATAAATCAATGGTTCAAAAGCTGAAAATTACTGGTAATGAATGTGGATTGAATTATTTCACTGATGATGATTACGTTTCAATAAATGATAGTAGTGATTTAGAATCAGACGATGATATTGATAATGATAATGACGATGATGATGATAACAATTTAAGATTAATATTCCCAAATCCTTCAACGCCAAAACTGTTTTTAGATAATGTTGATCAATTATCAAGAATTGATCATTTTATATCAAGAAGAATTGGATTAAAGATTAATTTTGATTACTCCTTAAATTATAATTTTGAACAAAATAGGCATTTAATAAGTTTTGGGAATTTTACATTTTGGTGGTTTTTGATTGATTTATTAAAAAATTTATTTATCGTTAATCCAAAAAATAGATTAACAGCTCAAGAAGCCATGAATCATCCATGGTTTAATTTAGGTATTGAAGATGAAGGTACTTTATAGGAAATAGTTACCATGGGGTACGTAGTTGATCTACGTTTTAGTTCTGTATTTATGTGAAATGAATGTATATTAGAAAGTTTATGTTTTCGCATTTGCAGCCAATTTTATTTTTTTGCAACTACCACAATGACAGATCTTGAATTTATTCAATTATGGCTTAAACATCCATCAGTTCCAATTCAAATGAAAAGATTATTTGTATATCTTATGCCAAGATTTATATGTAAAGAATTCAAAAGTTTTTTAATTCAAGTTAAAAACGACAGAATTATGGTCCCTGGTAATATTTACTATGAGACTGCAAATGCGATTATTGAAGAAGAAGAGTTTATGGCTCAAAATTATGACCAAGAGACGCCTAATACTTTGAGTGATGTATCAACTTCCAGTCAACTTGGTGATAATTCGAAAGGCGAAAAAACACCAAAAATTGAAGAAATTGATGGGGGTGTTGATGAAGTTCAAGTTGATGAGGATCCCATCACTTTAGATAAAGAAATCACTGATTTGATTCAGGTTAAGAATCCTGATATTTCAACTGATTATGAGGATTGTCAAGAGTTTTTCGATAATTCGAAATCTGAATCATTTCCATTGATTCCTTTAGTTAGTTAAGTTCAAGTGTGTATTGTAATATCTTCTACTTGTGTTACTCTTTCCCCTACATGGTGAAGTATAACGTTGGATTGTATTATGGGTTATTGGTGCACCTATTCATACACTTTGGAAACTCTTCAGTCGTTACTTTATCACCCATACTACATGTAAGGATATTATATATTCTGTATACAATTCATCTATAAGTATAGATTGTCTACAATTGGAATCATGTTTATCATTTGTGAACTAAATTCTCCCATACTCTTTCCTTGAATCTTATTTATGTACTTTCATTTATAGTCTTTCAAACACATAAGAAATACAAAAATCATTCTCTGTAACTTATCCTTCACTCAGAAGTTTGCGCTTAGAGTCTTTATGCAATTAAAAGTGCTTTCAGTCGTCACTAGTATTAAGAAACTGATAATTCCTCATACTACTCTAGTGAAGTCTCCCATTGATAATTGAACTTTAAATGACTAAGAGAGGATGAAAAATCATACCACCCGAAGCGTCAGTTATATAGTTAAGTTCTTATATTTGGAGGCCACAAGAACCGAGAACCAACGCCAATGAGAATGTGCATTCACAAAATGGTGATAATGCCTACTAAATGGTCTACACCAAAGCTGAAACACACTACCCATTCAATATAACGAAAGAGAATGTGAAGACCTTTGAGCGCTTGGCCAAAGTGTTCGAAAAAACAAGGTGAATAGATACGGTGACTAGCTATATACATGGAGTACAACATAAGGACCACCTTAAAAAGACCTACAAAGACCTACAAATACCCCAACGGAAAATACAACTTAAACACAGTGTCTCGGTCTTAAAGAAATGCACGTCAGTCTAATTTAGTTATCCGTAACTTTATTCAGTACCCAAACTGGAATGCCATGACAACCATTTGTGTTATGAGTGAATTTACATACGACAGGCTATTCCTCCTTTTACATGGATCTGACTAGCACCTGGAACGGTTGCATTGGATTACCTAAATGGGAAATTACCGTGGGTCAACCGATGGGTTCATACAGGATATGCAGAGTAGTTGAAAATCTTTTCATTCGGATTGCATCTTCCGTAGCTCTATTACACAACCATTACTCTATTAGACAATCAGCCTCTATTAGTCATCCTATAAACCTATCATATTCTATTAAATTTACATAGATAGTGGAACCTTGACACAGCACCGCAAGTAGCTGCTACCTGCAGCTGCTATCGCAGGGAATCATAGGCTTCATGTATCAACCACTGTCATTGCTTTTTATCACTAATTGTATATACCCGTGAAACCACAACGGATGAGGCTCACCAGTCCGAGGGCAGATCTAACGTTATGGTGTAGATCAGATCTTGGGCCACCGGGGTTACCGGTCCTGTACCAACGAATTCCGCATTGGTTAAATTAGATGCATGCCAATAAAAAATATTTTCAGGGCCGTAGTCAGAAGATGGTAAGGGACAGGCAAAGGAGCCGTAGATAATGAGATAATTACAAGTATATAGAAATTAAAGTTACAAATAAGTAGAATACGCCAATCAAAATAACTCAAAAGTGACCCCCTTTGGTAGTTAAGTGTGGTGGAGGTGGGTCGCAAGGTACCGTGACAGTACGGTGGCAGTACGGTGGTAGTCGCAGGGCCATGGCCAGCTAATGCGCACCGAAAAAGAAAATGGTCTAGACGTTTTCCAAATCCATCTCAACTACCGCATTGAGCGAAAATTAATTATGAACATTTATGTTTACTTCTCGAGACGAATAGAGTAAACACAGATACTCAACAGCAATAAACAACTAATGTCACCAAGTATAAACTGAGTTTTAAAACATAAGGCCCCCACTAAGGTTCCCAAAGGCCCAAACCCCAACTGCTGTACGACCCCCCGATCCACATCTAATGCCACCCTGATCTCCTATCCTGTAGTGCCAAATTGATACCCGATTGGGACAGACCGGTGCCCTGTCAAAAAAGGGCTCACACTTCGCAGCTGCAGATTTTGCATTTTTTGCCTCATGAAACGCAGTTTTTTTCCCATAAATATTTCCCCCTCGCACCAAGTTTTTTTTCCCTTCAACTAATTGATTTTTTACGTTCATTAAAGCAAACCTCACCAAGTCATTCCTTGATTACATTCTTTTAATTTGCTTCACTTTCCTTAAAAATGAAATTCTTATTATCCGCTACCGCCTTATTATCTTTGGCTTTAGCTGCTCCAGCTAATCACAATCATCAACACGTTCATTTAAACAAGAGAGCCGTTGTAACCACCGTCGTTTACGTCGATGGAAGTGGTAACACTATTGCCGCCCCAACCTCCAGTGGTACCTCTGTCAGCTCCGTGGTTACCACCACCAGCTCCTCCAGCTCCTCCAGTGCTGCCACCACCAGTGCTACCACCAGTTCTGCTGCCACTAGTTCCAGTACTTCCAGCAGTGCCACCGCCTCTTCCACTGGATCTTCTGGATCTTCTGGATCTTACGGTGATTTAGGTGCTTTTGAAGACCCATCTGAAAAGTTTGAAGACGGTGTCTACGACTGTGATACCCTCCCAACTGGTCAAGGTGTTGTTCCAATTACCTGGATCGATGGATTAAATGGTGGATTCTCTTCCATCATGGATCAACAAGGTGAAACTTCTTCTACTTGTAAAGATGGATTCTACTGTTCTTACGCTTGTCAAGCCGGTATGTCTAAGACTCAATGGCCAAGTGAACAACCATCTAATGGTATTTCTGTTGGTGGTTTATTATGTAAAAATGGTAAATTATACAGATCAAACAAAGATGAAGAATACTTATGTAAATGGGGTGCTCAAAAAGCTAACTTTGTCAGTGAAATTTCTAAAGATGTTGCTATTTGTAGAACTGATTACCCAGGTAGTGAAAACATGAATATCCCAACTCTTTTATCTGGAGGTGGTAAAGCTCCAGTTTCTGTTGTCGATTCTGATAACTACTACACTTGGAAAGGAGGTAAAACTTCAACTCAATACTATGTTAATGATGCTGGTGTTTCTGTTGAAGATGGTTGTATTTGGGGTGAAGAAGGAAGTGGAATCGGTAACTGGGCTCCAGTTGTTTTAGGTGCCGGTACTACTGGTGGTAACACTTACTTATCATTAATTCCAAACCCAAATAACAAGAGTAAACCAAACTACAACATTAAGATTGTCGGTGAAGATGATGCTACTGTTGTTGGTGACTGTAAGTATGAAAACGGTAATTACAACGGTCACGGTTCTGATGGTTGTACTGTTACTTTAACCTCTGGTACTGCTAAGTTTGTCTTTTACTAGTTGTATAATACCAATGTATGATTGATTTTAATGTATATCTCTATTGTTTATTGATAATTTAGCCTTTTTGGTTTTGTTACGAGCCTTTAAAGCAACCATAAGTAGTTAAAACATTGACGTGAAGCGTGTATGCCCAGTGTGCATGTGCATGATTGACTTAAGGTTTACAGGGGTACGACGAGGCACAACATTCCACAAGTTTGGTTCACTAACATGAATATTGCTAGTATGGGTAATTGGCTGAATGACTGCTAATACTGGGTACTTTGGCTGGTGTTGGGTACTTGGGTCTGTTACAGACTTCTAAATTAGGCAACAGCCCGTGGCTCATAATTCGCAGCCACTGCAATTGCTGCAAACCGTATGAAACACTAGCTAGTTATGAGCGATATAGTATTGTTACTGAATATGACGTGGTAAGATATAACAGTGCTACAATTGAGCCAGAAAATCTAAGCCCACGACGTGAAATTGAGTTCTGGCTGTGAAATGGCATTGTCTCTAGATTAGCGACCAGCCTCTCACGAGACAGTGTAATATGACAAGAATGTCGTAGGACAACATAACTATATCTTTAAAGTATAAGTGAATTGTAGTAATCTTCTCTTCCAAACTTGACAAAGGTGTTTGAAAATGGGTTTGATCGATTATAACCTGGTAGTGGTTTATTACACCATTGGACTTCTTATTACTCACATCTGAGCCCTTCATAGTCACACTCCAACAAGAGAACAAAATCATTGGACATTTTATACGAAATGAATAAATCACCCCTGGAAGAACTCTAATGATACAACCTCAAATGAGCGGTGTCAATAACACTGTGACTGAAAGTTCATACAATTGTAGATGTAGGGTAGAGATCAGGCAGTTCTTATAGAAATCGGCTCACCATATGGGAACAAATCAGAGTGTCGTATGCGTAAAGTCATTCATTAGTACATAATATAAATATTGTCAGGTGGAGGGCCTGTTCATTTATAGATAGTGAATTGACACTATATGATTAATTGGCTAAGTCAACGAAAATTCGTGATCTGCTACAGGAAAAATCATAATTTGACAGTAAAGTAACATGACAGTGATACTTGAACTAAGCTAGTCATTCAGTCATTCGGTTAGTCAGTCAGTCAGGGGGGTGCCTGGGCCTTGAATATCAACTTTGACACTCTCTCAGCTAGGCCACTCACATAATCAAGGTAAACAAGTCATACAACCCTCCGAATCTTAAAACAACTTGATCCTTACAAAAATATATCGGCAATTTCATCTCATCACCAGAAATCGACAATGCCTCAATACACTTCATCACCCAAAAGCTACAGAATTACAATAATTAATTATCAATTCCCCATTAACACCAAAATTATCGAATAACTCTCCAATATTCTCATCTGGATTAGGCAGAAACAGATTAGATACATAAACATATACAGTAGATACCATTAATTTTTTACATAAAAATTTTGTCAAAACTGTGATTGACAGATTTCTCAGAATCTTAAAAATCTTTGGATTAATTGATGCAGTTGACCCTATAGGTCTTAGTCTTATAGTTAATTTTTCATCACTAGATAATTGATTTATATATTGTTGTTTGAGTGAATCAGAAATTCTTATATCACTACCACTACTATTATCACTGTATAATGACATTATAATCTTGCTAGCTCAATTCACAAAATCTCACAAAAGCTCCCACTTGACTTTTATTTCCTCACTTTAACTAACGTATTTTCGCACCACCTTTATTTCACTCACTTTGCATCGTATTTCGCACCTCTTATTTCACTCATTCCACTATAGTATTTCGCACCATGTCAGACTCAGAGACCTCTTCGGTGACAATTGAAGCTATCCCCTTTGAAACTATCATTTCAAACATCAACCAAGCTGCCAATGATCTGATCGAATCAAATGATTATCTCACTTACAGTACCATTCTTGACGTTTACTTATCAGATCCTTCTCGTTACTCAAATGAAGAGCGGGAGACCTTGTTAGATGCGGTGCTTTCAGTGTTGGACCTGCACCCCAAATTGACCTACGAAATAGCATGGGATTTACCTGAGCTTTTAGTGCCATATTTTTCTCTGGATTATGATCTTGTTGGCCCTTTGAGATCGGCTCCTTGCAGTAAAGTATTATTTGATTTATTTGATTGTTTAGCTAAAAACGGTAATTCCAAAGAGTTATTTTTAAGATCTTGTGAATTGCTTTCAAGTTTGGCTCTTGATGAATCTGATGGTACAACTCAATTTCAAAAAGACTCATTTTTGGGGTTGAAAATGTACGTTGTATTTGAATTGATTATTAGTACTATGAGAAAGATTGAAACTTTACACCCTTCCAGATTTTTATCCATGGCTATAACTTCAATGATCAATTTCTTGTACCTTAATCGAGATACTGCTACCAACATGGAATTTTTCTTGAAAAGAATCTACGGATTCGCTAGAAATTACACTTCGGCTCCTTTACCCAAAGATTGTGAATTATCCAAACTGGAAATCGATAAGATTGTGGAAGATGAAAACTATTTACAACGGAAATTATTATCTGGATTGGTTACAAATGTTATTTTTATTGTCGGTAAAACGTGGAGTCCATTGAATACCGTTACATATTTTAATCATTTCTCTAAGCAACAATTGGGCACTCAACTCAATTTGGCGGTGATTGATTTTTTGAAAGAGCTAAGCTCAACTTTCGATATTGATGTTGATCAGGAATTCACTGATTTGATTGTATCAAGTCATGAGATCTTCCACAAGTTTGATTTGACAAGAACTGATGATGACCTAGTAGGTGAGATTTTTGAAGCGGTTATAGTCGATTATCAAGAGAATTTATTAACTAATATTGTCACCAGTGATTTGAAGCAAATTGGAATCAATAAATTGGGGGTGTTTCTTTATTATATAAGAACTGTTATTCGTCTTAACGAAGTTGAAGATAATGATTTCCCAGTAAATGTGACATTTAATGATATAGTCATTTTGACGTTAAGGTTAATGATTCCAATGGTAGTATCACCGGTTTTCAATCACAATTCTTTGAAGGATGCTCTTGTTTTCTGGTCTTGGTATGCGGTTGAAAAGCTGAGCTTTGAGGGAAAAAAATTGAATTTGGAGATTTCAAGTATACCCAAAGTTTTGTTGATAACTTACTGTAATTTATTATTATTTATTTGTACTTCTTGCCCATCACCGGATTTCAAAGACTTGAGATTCTGTACTTTGACGTTGTTAACCAAAATCTTATCTATGGCACCTGAACAAACTAGTTATGAGTTCATCATGGACAATTTGAACAACAGTCCATTGAGCAATGCTAAAGCTGCCATGGTTGGAATTTTAAAGGAGTTACTTTGCAAGGACAAGGCTAGTATTGAAGACGACTTGGAAAAATTGTCCTTGGATAAACCTTCTTTACCATCTCGTGATGTTAGTAAATCTACAAAGTATATAAGTTTGACGGATGACAGATTTGACGATATTTTGAAATACATTCAAGAAACCGTTGATAATACTTTTGTGGAAGGAGATGAGAAATTCGATGTCGACAATTCATTACTACCTGTTTTGTCAAGTGGATTGAATCTTTTAGTAGGATTGAAATCAAATGAAGTTTATAAGAAAAACAGTGATAAAGTCGCCGAATTGATGAGGAATTTTGAATCAATTCATGAAAAAGCTGTAACTCAATATAAAGGTACGAATGAGGGTAATTTATTAAGTATGCTACAAATTACAGTTGATAGAATAAATAGTAAATAATCTATTGACGTTTTTTGGTCTTTTTAACATTTCTTTCTTCAATTAGTGGGCCCCAGTATACAAAAAACCCTTCTTTTGTAGAACTGATACTTTCTTCCCATTGCAATTCATCATCATCAATGAAAGGATCTTCATAATCATATTTCCCTACTTTCCTGTTCATCTTTGCTTCATGTTTCCGTACAAGTTGTTCCTCTGTTAAACTTTCTTCTTTTTTCTTCCCTTCGTCTTCTTCATCTTCTTCATTATCATCATCGTCGTCAATCATATCGTCCATTACATCAATAGCTGATTTGGTATCGGGGTGAATTGTGGACCATCCATACTTATCTTCAGCCAATTTCATTACATTTACAATGACTTCAGATTGTCCCGATTTAGGGTTTTTGGGGTCGAGTAGAGGGATATTAAGTGCTACGATTGATGGTTTCGGTGGAGGAAGCTCAGGAGCTGGGGTTGGAGATGCGGTGGCAACCGGGGCCGGGGCCGGGGCCAGAGCCAGAGCCAGAGCCAGAGCCAGATCTGTGGGAGCCAGTACCAGATCTGTGGGGGTCAGTACCAGATCTGGTGGAGCCAGGACCAGGGCCAGAGCTTGAACCTCGCTCTCCAGTTTAACATTCTCCAAATCCATATCCACATCTATTATCTCTGGTGGTGGGAGCTTTATCACCTCTTTAGGTTTAGGTTTAGGTTTAAGATCTGGGGTTTTCTTCTTTTTATCTCCCTTCTTTTCAACTTTTCGTTTTTGGACTTTTTTAGGTTCAATCTTCTTCAAAGGCTTTTTAACAGCTGGTTTCTTAGGCTCTTCCACCAACGGTTTATCAAAATTCATAATCGACATAATTGAAGTTTTACTCGGGATTTCAAATTGAAAAGAAGTCTGAAATTTGTTTATGTGCTCCGACATGTCGACTCTGGGCGTAGGTTGGGGCGAGGCAGTTGCAGGTCTGGCAGCAGCAGGACCGACAGTGGTAGTACCACCAGTAACAGAGCCCAGTTGGAATCTGGGAAGGGGTGATGGCTGGAGTTCAGGTACCGGCGAGTCGTCGATTTCTATTATACTTCCACTGGCCATTTTTATGTCGGTTTGGTATCTGGACACTAGGGACTTTATGTTTGAGGCCTGCGACGACGATGGGATGGTTCGTGGTGGAGCCGTGGGAGTTGAGGTGGGAGCTGTGGCGAGAGCTACGGCGGGAGCCGGAGGGTTTGTGGGAGGATCTGTATGCTTTATTTCTTCAGGTTCTGTTGCATCAGATAGTAGTGATAGTATACTGACGTTCTTTGACATTGTATATTGAGTATTTAGTGAGAGTGAGAATGGGAAGGTTAGGGAAAAGGCCCAGACACCGAAAGGCCCAGACACCGACTCTTAGACCCCGATTTTTACAGAAAAGGCCCAGACACCCACCCTTAGACCCCGACTCTTGTAGATTAAAGACACCAGAATGGCCACCCAAGAGGTCCAGACAAAGAGGCTGCAATTAGGGCCAGTCGAACCAGAGAAATTAGGGCCAACTAGAGAAATTAGGGCAAACTAGCGAAATTAGGCCGTCGAGCTAGATTAAAATTATGCCCTGTCAAGTTGATTACTAGTGCTATAACTACCAAGTCTCGACAACGTCAAACTTGTATCACTGCCGTAACCCTCTAAAGAATTCATCAGTAAATCACCGTTCCAGTAATCGGCGTACACTTTACACATTGGCAACCCTAACCCCAATTTGTACTCCAGTTGTCTGGTAATTAATCTCTCCAAGGTTGAAGTTTTAGATTTCATTGATTGAGCGTTGATATCACCAATGGCAGTTTTATCCAATGATTCTTCATCAATTACCGATGATCCAGCAGCAGTAACTTTTAAATTGGAATATAACTGTAATCCAGGAATTCGGTGGAAACTTGCAAGTGATTTCCTGGCGAATTCGGGGTTTTTACCAAATGACCAGATATTCTCAAGTTTATCGTGATTCATACCTCCACCTTCATCACTAAATCTAAATATAACACCCCCAACATTGGTCTTGATTATCGTGACTTTAATTGGAGGCAATTTCTTTGAGGTTTTGTGGCCATGGGTTTTGATGGTGGCTTCGTAGCTGTTTCTGAGAATTTCTCCAAATAAGTAATGGAGATGAGGTTTCATGAATGGGAATTCCACCGTTGAATCACCATCAATAATTAAATCAGGCATTCTATCCTTGTAGGGGAAAATTGACATCATGGCATCTTTAACTAATTCATGAACTGAATTTAAATGCTCAACTGCTCCACAAAGATCAAACATTTCTCCAATGTAATCTGGTGGTTTGACACTTTGGGGACTTGAAGCATAATTTTCTGATAAACTTAAATGTTCTTCAGCTATAACTCTTCTACTAATCCGACTTCTTATCATAGAGCTCATAAAAGTATCTAATTTATCCTGAGGAAATTTTTGTAAAATTGACATTTCCAATGCTCCCATCATAAGATGAGATAAATTAAAAACATGATCATCTAATAATACCGATAATTGTTTACAGAAATACTCATTCTCTTGTAAATTAGTGATTTTACTCATTTTCCTAAATGCATTAAACAGATGATAATAACTTTCGTAAATTTGCAAGAAATGGAAATTATTTACCACTCCAAATGGCAAAGTTTGTAATTCTCTAATTCTTATAGCTAATCTTATAGGTAATTCAAGTCTTACAAAGTTTGCTGAATTCAAGATTTTTTCTTTATTCAATTTTTTACCATAACCAGCTAATTGTCTTAATGAGACTGGATGAGGTTTTTTTGCAGCAAATTTCATCAAAATTTCATTTTGGTAGTAATGTTGGGGGTTTAGAATATTGGAGTATGAAGGGTAAGGACCTAAATTTGTAAGATGTTCAGCTATTTCTTGACGGTTTACAACTGAAAGGAAGTCTTCATCTATGTAAGAGAAGGGAGTTATGGGTCTTGTGTAGCGACGAATGGTTCTTAGCATGGTGTGCGAGTTTAGTGAGCGAGTTTAGTGAGAACGAGTGCAAGTGGGTGGTGGTAAGCGGTGGTGCCACGATAGTGAGTTCTAGTGATTTTGTTAATCCTGCTCCAATTATTCTAGTTTGAATTCCTAGAAACTTTACCTTATCCCACCTTAAATTGCTGTAATTCGCCCATTTCATACTTCAACTGGACAAATCACTTTCTCGATATCTCTCTGTCTTGGTTGCAAATTCGCAGACTGAAAATTTTCAATGATAAGGCCAAACCTTTTCCCCAGACTCAGGGTCGGACACAGACAAACTAAACTCGTCCTTACAAGACTTAATTTTACAAAGACAGGAAAGGCTTTCGAAAGGACTACGGAAAAAACCACGGAAGATGAAGAATTAAGAAAAAAAGAAGAAGCTGCCAAACTCGCAATGCAGTCCATCAAAGACATAGGAACCATGTTCTCATCTTCATCTGACAAAGAAACTGAACCTATAAACACGGCTGAGATCTTTGAATCCCCTGAAAAATTTGCTTCTTTGAGTCTTTTACACCAGGGACAAGTACTTCAAGAACTTCAAGAGAAATACGACTCTAAATGGACCAAATTGACTGACAAAGACAAGAAACTTGGGTACTATATTTGGTATGGGAATTGGGGAGTCCGAGAAAAGTTTGATAATTGGGACAAGAACGAGAAACCTTATGATTTACCATTCGAATCATCAAGTAAAATTGCTGGTTCTATGAGTGAAAAGATTCACAAATTACCTCCACTTTACCTAGCAGAAACCCCGGTGAGAAAGCCCCAATTTGATGTTAAAAAAATGGACGTGGTGACAAAGACCTTCATCTACATAACGTTGATAATTTGTGCTTTGGCCTTGTATAGAGATAAAACTGTAGGCGAACAGGGAAAACCCGAACCGATTGTAATTAGAGATTTCCACGAGGAACAAAGACAAGCAGCAGCCGAAGCAGCAGCCGAAGCAGAAGCAGCAGCAGCAGCAGCAGCAGCAAAATCGAAAAAATGGTACTATTTATGGCTTAAATAAATCTATTTATCATCTTCATCTTCTTCATCTTCATCGTCGTCGTCGTCGTTCCAACTGTTCTCAACCGTCTCCCTCACTCTCTTTATATACTGAGACCTGTGGTCTTTATACAAGTTAGCAGCTTCTGCATTAGCAGGAGATGAAATATTAGGATCATTAAGAAGCGATTGAATAGACGTTAAAATACTCGAAACATCATATGTAGGTGACCATCTATTTTGTAAGATATCCAAACATAATTCTCCACTGGCGTAGACGTTTGGGTGGAACATTTCACTGATAAACTTTACGGTTGGAGGTTTATTCGGATATTGTTCATCAAATTGCATTATTAATTTGAAAGTTCCATCTTCAAATGGGGTGTCTGAAGGGCCTATAATCACGGCATTCCATGTCATTACATTATCAGGTAATGGTGATGCCGATACCCCAGATGGAGCATCTTGTTGCATACGCTGAAAGTTAGTAAAAGAAACGGGGAAAAAAGCCTTTATGGTTCAAAATTTGACGTGAATCTAATGGTGATAATCACATAAGGCTACAACCGTTATACATACCTTGAAATCACGCATAAGCCTTCTTTTCGCAGGAGTTGACATTTGTAAGCAGTGGCGAAAAAGTTCAAAATTTACGTTAAAAGCTTGGGGGAAAAGCTATAATAATAAAGCTGTTGTGAATAATCCAGAAAAATGGTTTATAAGGTTTGAAAAGAACTTTTGGCACTAAAAGTTAACGGTAATGGAATAAGAAAGTGATGTAATCGGGAGAATTTTCCGCGCGATATGCCAGACCGATATAGCGATAAAAAAGAGAGGTCCAGGGACGAGGCTATAAGCAGACCAAACATAAGGCTAACTAATAGAAATTAGGCAAAACTAAAAAAACCAAACAGCATACATGCACTAAACAAGATATAGATCTATAAATTAATTACCATAGACTTTATTGACCAACTTATCGATTTCATCAATCATTGGAGATGATGATTTAACCAAAGAAGAAACTAAATCATCAAATGCAACTTCAACTTTGTGAACTTGTTCGGAAACGAATTTTTCACCACCATTCATAGCGGAAGAAACTTCTTCACCCCAAAATTCAGTTAAATTGTGTCCTGCACCATTAAATGCCAAAATATTTGGAGTATCTTCTGGAATGTCACTCAACATATCCTTTGAACCATAAGCGATTAAGTTCTTCTTTAATTGAGCTGGAGTAACGGAATCAGCAGCAGTAAAGAATTCAGAGTCAGCTGATGGTTGCAAAGATACAAAGTATGATAACAATCCACAAATGTGAGGAGATGCCATTGATGTACCAGACAAAGTGGCAGTAGCGGTGTTTGATCCAATGTAAGTAGACAAGATATTCAAACCTGGAGCAAAGATATCAACACATTTACCGTAGTTTGAAAAGTAAGCTCTGGCATCAGAGATGGTAGAAGCACCAACAGTAATGGCATTTTCAGCGGCAGCTGGAGAGGTGTTACAAGCATCTTGGTTTTCATTACCAGCAGCAACGGCGAAATTTAAACCTGCTTTAACTGCAGCATTAACGGCTAAATCTAATGCACTAGATTTACCACCTCCTAATGACATATTAGCAGTTGAACCTTTAAAACCTTTTTTACCAGCTTTAGCATCGGCTTGATGAGATTTGGCAGCAAACTCAACTCCTTTAACCACATCAGACATTGAACCTGAACCATTAGATCTCAAAACTTTAACAGCAACAATATTAGCTTTCTTAGCAACACCATAAGATTGAGATCCAATAGTACCAGCACAATGAGTACCGTGACCATTACCATCGACATCAGCATCACCATAAGGAACAGTTGAACCCCAGACGGCTCTACCACCGAATTCTTCGTGTTCGATATTAACACCGGTATCGATAACATAAGCAGTGACACCATCACCACCTTCGGTATCGTAAAGGTATTGGTTGAAAGAATTCAAACTTAATGGTTGTCTGTGAGAAACTCTAGCTAAACCCCATGGAGCACCTTTTTGGGTATCAAATTCATTGGCGTAAACCATGGAATCCTTTTCAACAAATTTAACGGCTGGATGACGTCTAATTAAATCAATGGTTTCTTCCATAAAGAACCCAGAGTATCCTCTTAACATATCACCGATTTTAAACGAATCGACAATACCTCCTTCAGCCTTGAAATCATTAGCGGCAACTTCGGAGAAAAATGGGTGTTCTGGGTCGAGAGTAGCCAAAGTGTATGTATGTTGAGAATCAACCCACATCTCGTGGTACCTAGCTACAGCATCATTGACGTCATCTTTGAAAACAACCATATATTTATGAGGAATAACATCTCTATCTTGTTCGAAAAGAGGAGCAGCATCCTTTGATTCTGCAAAGGCAATTTCATAATTATCAGGGGGGAGTACACCAGAAATATCAACATTTTTAGCAGAATCCTTGGTAGATTGAGCAATATTGGTGCTAGAATCACCGGAGTTTTTTAATTGTTTAGCTTCTTCACCGAAAACATCAACCACGTCATTTACTTGAGGAATGACGAGGGCGTTAACACCTAAAGAGGCTAAGATTGAAAGGGCAATTGATTTAGTTAATAACATACTCAGGAAAAGAAGAGTAAGGGATGAGAAACAAAATGAGGAATGAGGGAGGCGATAAGATATTCCCTGGTCGTGCGCGGACCAGCCAGCAATGCGTGACAGAGCCGTGGTCGGGATGGGCTGGCCTGGGGCCAGTGTGGCGAGTAGTGGGCCTGGGTTTGGTGTTAGTGTTCTTTGGTGGTGTCCGGTGTGTGGTATGGTGTTGTATGTGTACAGTTTGTGTATATTTTGTATGGCTGGTGTGGCTTTGGTGTGGGATTCGGTTTGCTGGCTCATGACGTAACGGGAGGGTCTCGGGAATGGCGTGCGCCAACCGATATCTTATCAGCCATGGCATAAATGAATTTCAGCCGAATGAATTTCAGCAGAATGAGTCAGGGTTTGGCCAGGTTGGGTGTGTGGTCATCGTGTGACTTGGGTGTGAGTCGGGTCACGAGTTGGCTGTGAGATTCTATGTGCGTCTTCTTCGTAGTTTTGTAGGTAATTGTGCATTGTAGTAGAGGTTTTTAGCAGTAAGGTGTGGCTTCTCTGTTATACTGCGATCGGACTTCCACTTAACTTCTGTGATTACATGCCCGTAGTGGTGGTAAGTGAGGCAAGAGTTCAGAGTCGTGAGGTGCAGTCAGTGAGACGTAGAGTTCAAAGTCTTGACGTGTTTAAGGGTCTATAGATATTGTACTTGTAGAAGGTGAGAAGATTTCTAAATGACGTAGACTAAGGTATGTACTTGATTTGAAAGTTTGGGCTTCCTCTTTCAAAGTATATGGTTGTAGAAGGTGTGAAGATTTGAATGCTTGTATTTTTTATCTCTAAATGATGAAGGCTAAGGTACGTTTTTGATTTAGAAGTTTGGGCTTCCTCTTTCAAAGTATATGGTAGTTGTAAGTCAAAAGACTCTATCACTTGTGGTAGTGTTGTACCCTAGGAAGTCCACTATCCGATGCCAATAGTCTTTCAACATACATGCGTGAATAGTCTCGTCCCAGAAGCTCTTTCTTGTTTAATTACACCTAATTTACATTATCGCCAAAGAATACATTCTATTATTTAAACTAACTATGCTCTTCAATCCACTGCACTACCGCTTCCCGCCCACTTACATTATTTAAGGCCTGAAGTACCTTCACTCCCCCTCCAAGCTCTCTATACAAATTCATCTTCTCCGTCATACCATCATTCACACAGAGCCAAAATCTATTATGACCCGTTTGTTCGCCCTTGTTAATGGGAAGACTAGGTGTAACTACATACCCCATTAATTCTTGAGCTCTTTTTATTATATCTTTCAAGCTTCCAGTGTTTGTGTTCCTTTTACATTCTTGATTTTGACACCCTTGGTTATCACATCCTTTATTCAATTGCAACACGTACCGACGTTCGAGTCTGGCTTGGAGCTTTTGATTATTGGGATCATGTAATTGACTGTACAAGGGGCCATAACATACGTTACATAAATCCATTAGATTGTCTGAAGACGCTTCATTTACACAATTTTCATTGGTGCATTTCTTAAACACTTGCATGAAAGTTTCAGTAGCCTGTTGATTATCCAATTGATGTAATTTAAAATGTTTACGAAAATCTTTCCGTTTTATCAATTTTTGACATTTAAAGCATTCATCAGTCTTATTACCACAATTGTTTTCATGGTGAGTTAAATTTTCAAAATTATCAATATATGTTGCAGCTTCTTGTTCTAACACGAGATGGCAAAATTTACATTCGTGGAGTTTAAATGGACATGTAGATGACTTGTGTTGGACTATGAGACTTACAAGAGAGGGGTAAGTATCTGAGTCTTCACATTTATCACATTTAAACAATTGATGATGGAGTTTAGAGTGTTTCAATCTAAATATACTGGAGTCTGAGTACTGTTCACAAGATGGACAATGCCAGTGGGTTTCCGGAATCGTCTTTAAAAACACTGTTTTACAAAGAGGACATTTGACGTTGTTCTTAACACAGAAAATTTGATGAAGCTGGAATTGAGCCGATGGAATGGGTTTATTACAATTAGAGCAAATAGGATCCAGTAGTGTGTTATCTTCCTTTTCTACTTCCCCCAATTTTTCTTGTTCTACTATTCTTTGAACTTGTACACTGACCTCGTCGTCGTGTTCCCATGCAAATGGTACAATGTACAACCAATGGTTCACCTCATCTATATCGAATCCCTGCAGCATATCTTGTTCACTTGAATCTTTCAAAGCTCTAATATACTCATACGGCACCGTGACGGATTTCGACTTGCCCGTTTGTTGGCACTCAAAATCCTGATCCATGGTAGTAAATTTGAAGTTCTCGAGCGTAATGAGTCTATCACCTCCCACAATTATATCGGAGTTATACAAGTCTTGGGAGCTTAAAGAGATAATTATATCGGTTGAAACATGTAAAATATCTAATTTGAAAACCCTTATTTTAGCTGCAGCATCAGAAAATGGTTTCAAGGTCAAATTTTGAGTTTCAAACTCGATTTTTTCACTGTTATCTACATTGAAATTTAGCTGTTGTTGAGCCATAATATCGTTTAATGGAACAATGTCTAGCACCAAGTCAGTATCTATGATAGAAACAGTTGGAGAGCTAAGGTCCTGAACGGCAAGTTCGTACCCATTGATGAGTATAATGTCATTTTTTGAAAGAGCCGTATAGTGCTTAGTAAGATGAGATTCTAAATAGTATTTCCAGTTGTGAATTTCGGGGTAAAATTGTAATGGTTTGAGTTGGAGCGACGTACCCTTCGGTATATTGTCTGCTACGGTAACAGTGACAACATTATCAGGAGCAGCATTTAGTCTAGACAAAATAATTTGTGGAACTTGAATGGTTTGAGAATCGGCCGTGAACTGTTTTACACCCACAAAGGTGAAAACTTCACCAAATTTGATTTTGAAAATTAGGGGATGAGGAAGGGACTCACCATAAGTATCTAGTATTGTCAGTAGAACATGAGATGGGAGAACCACTTTATCTGAATCGGGAGTATCACTCAATTGTACTATCAAGTCCATTGAAGAGTGCGAAAAATATGAGCTGCGAAAATTGGCCACGAAAATCTGATAGCTGCAAAATGGGTGCGAAATTTGAGACAATTGCTGCAAAAAACTGATGTATTCGTTGCAGAATGATTTTTGATAGAATAGGCTGATTGAAATAATATAAAGGTTAGAAATAGAAATCTAAGAGAGTTTACTGATAATAAGATTAGTATTTGACCTCTTCTGTAAGCGTGCTATGTTGCTCTATATGAAGATATTCCGCAAGACATGGTGCTTTGGATAATTATTTTGGTACATGAATGTGGGAACTAAGCGATCTTCTTTGTGATTATAAAAATATGTTTCTCCAAAAAGATAGTGAAATTTATATTAATTGGCATATTTAGACAGCTTACTCAATCTTTTACCATATTTCTTGAAAGCGACCGGCACGAGGCCCAAAAAAATAAATATGATCCCCAAAATTGTTGATCCCCAAGCCACAGGGAAGTTCTCGGTGGCTAAATTGTGATACATCGAAGTGGCAAAAAGTGGGAACGCCCCACCTAAAGCCGATCTACATAGCCCGTTACCTCCCAAAACGGATGCTACATATCTTGGAAACAACATAGCCAAATAAGTAATATTACTTTGCAAGACACAAATACTTCCAGCCCCGAAGAAGACAGCACCAATTAGTGATGCAATCCAGTGAATCTTTACATTCACTGTCCACCCAAACAAGAACATAGATATAACGATCAAAATCGAACCAATAATTGAGGTATTTAGGAAAACTTCAGGTCTAATAGGTTTTCCTTCTAATACTGGAACACTAAATCCATGATAAGTAATATATATATAAAGCAGCGCTCCGAAAATAACACCTATATTGATGGTGTTATAAGCAGCTGCCTCAGCAGCTCTTGAAAACATATATGTCTCACCATAAGCAATAGGAAATGCTTCAAACCATAAGTATACACATCCATAACATACTGCCTGGTAGATATCCATGAGTAAAACTATAGGCTCGATAGTCATTATTTCGAAGCATCTGGTAAGTACCTGGTATAACATTTTGAATGTCGAAGTGTCTTCAAGCTCACACTGAGCCACGATGTTTTGATTGCCGGTAACCCTTCTTAACCTTTCTGCTTTCCAGTAGATTAGAGTATTATGATTGGTTTCTGGAGAAGTGAAAAAGAGGATGATTGTGAATCCTCCTACTACTGCAAGCATATACCAAAAAATATTTTCCCAACCCGACAACAGAAGACCCAATCCCACTATAGGACCCATAGAAGGACCACAGAAAGCTGAAATACCCCACACCGCTAAAATTGGAGGCACATATGCAATATGAGTTACATCAGTATAACTGGCAGCTCCGACACAGAATGGAGGACTAGCAAATATTCCACTGAAGAACCTACTTAGAATGAGTCCAGTTATATTTGTTGACATTGCACATGGTATTTGGAGTAATGTGAAGATAATACCAGTGTAAAAGTAGATTGGGGTTCTACCGATATTATGCTGTTCCGCCATTGGGGAGAAGAAAATTTGTGAAATACCATATCCAAAAATAAAGACACTTAACGGAAGAATAGCTACAAGATGACTAGTATTGAATTGTTCAATAATCATTGGAGCGGCTGAAGTATAAATGGGACCACCCATATAAAGAAGAAAACCAAGAATTGTCATTTGAATTTGTACTATCCCTTTTATCTTTGCTGGCCAATTTCTGGGGAATTCTGGGTCATCAATTTCCCAGTCAACGATAATCTGTTGATCATTATCAAGATACTCTTTGGGAATTGTATAGTCAGGCGATTCTTCTGGGTAAGCGAAGTATTTAAAACCAGAAAACTTATAAACTAATCTACCGAAATAACTTAATTGTACTAATTTATAAAGCGTTGACATTTTTCCAATTTATCAGAAAAACTCCATATATTCTTGAACCTTTATACATTGCAAATATTATGGTTGAAGGCTACTAACCTAAAATAGTAATGCAGCCATGTTAGTAAGACAAATCAAGCTTCCCGTTTAAGATACCCGATTAGGAATCGTTACCGTGGCTTACTCACGGCGTAAAATTCAGACTGGTGTTATTATGCAGGACCTTTCCCATTTTGCAATTTCTTGAATTTTGAGTGTGTATATACATACAGGAATTTTCTTTTTTGCCTAACAAAAACTGCTGCAAAACTTAATCAATATTTGTCTGCCACACGATGTCAACAATACAGATTTAGGCAAGGTTCCCATAAGGTTCCATTACCCAATTTGGAACACAGTCCGCTTGATAATCCAAAGCAAGAATTGCCTGGAGTGTGCTTACTAAAACAACAAACAAGCGAGAAGATATAACTTCTTTTAGAACTCCATTATGGGGCTTTCTATTTTCTTTATATAAGTTTTGTTAAAGGTAATAAGCTTGAAAAGATTTAAGTATGTGATAAAGTTGCTGATCAGTAAATAAGCTCTGTTCTTGTATCGAGGTTGTAACCGAAAGCACAGGTTCCTATAGATTCTCTATAAATTCACCTAATGTATGGCCGTATCTTCAAAAACCCCCTTGTTTTAGAAAAATGTAAGATTTTGGATAATCTAAGCTGTTGGGAACTTATCTCGGGGCAAAGATCTTGAATTTGAGATGACTCTTGAATCTGTACAAAGACAACGTTACCATGCGGAAAGAATGACTAAATTTTGACCTCTTGTTCCATTATTCGTTTTAAATATCCGGTACATAAGGACAAAACAGTTCAATGGGAGGTAAAAAGTTATCCACAAGCATCTTTCATACTACCTACTGATATAGACATAAGAATTAATTTATATAAGAAGAATCAAAAGCCGCCATCAATATGAGGAGCTTTGGTAACTGGGGATAGTTCTGACTCCAAAAGCCTAAAATAGGTTGAAATTCATAACTAATTCGCTCAAAATTCAACTTTACTAGTTGTGATAAAAATAGAGATTCCAGCCGTTGGTACTGCATATAACCGCAAATGAAGTAAATGAATTCAGGTGATGTGAATTCACCTTACTGGCTCCACGATTCAATACGTGTAAGGAACATGCGATAGGGACACTAGATTCCACAAAGCATTACCAATTCGGACATTTGTAACCATATCTCCTCAACCGAACCCTGGCCTCGTAAATTCTATAAACCCGACGCGCAGATTGAGTTTTTCAGGGAATAAGATTGTTCTTTAATGTCGGTCCTATACAAATTGCGTCTTTTAAAGACTGCAAAAATTCAGCTATTTTTCGCAGCCATTATTACTATACTTTTAGTGAACTATTTTGCTACCAGTTCTCCCCCATCAGAACTCCCTTCGGTTTCAGCTCTGAACAAATCTCATGGCGATTCCTTTAGTAAGTACTTGGATGATTTGAATTCTCCTGATGCAATAGGCAAAACCGATATTCTTGAGAAAGCCATCTCGCAGCTAAAAAAGGAAAACGAGGGCCGAATTAGAGAAGATATGGAAAAGGAATATAGACTTAAATACGAAAAACAAATTTTAAGCGAGTTAAAACAAGATTTGGAGAAAGAAATGACAAGAAAAATATTCAAACAAGACCAGTTTTCCGGGTCGGTTTGGGAAGAAGTGAAGTCTGAGTTTTTGCTGGCAAATTTTGCAGTTTTTAGCAGCTATATTGCCAAAGATATGATGGATTCTTTACAAAAAATGCCCGAATTTAAACTGTACATAAAACAAGAACAACTTGAAAAATTATCAGATTTCATTATCAAGCAGGCTGGCTCTGTTTCAGATATTAAGACACTTCTCAAGTATGTTTTTGATGAAATTATCGTACCCAATGACCCGGGAGTATCGCTAGATTCTAAGAACAAAATAATAGCACCAATGTTTGACAATCCCGGGAAACCATTGACCGAAAAGGACTTGAAAGTTGTGGACGTTTCAACTAGCCAGTTTGAGAAACTTCAAGTATCACATGATGCGGTGGTGAAGATTCTTCGGTACCTTAAAGCTTCTTCCTACATATATTCTGGTGAAGGAATCATTATTAATGCCAATGACGCACAAATAACCACAGCTTTGGTGCTGGTGATCCAAATACGTGATACCTCTTGTAATTTACCCATTGAGATTGTTTTGAACTCTGAGAAGTCGGCAGATAAGTTTATTTGCAACCAATTCCTCCCTCGATTCAACGCTAAATGTGTATATATCGATAAGACACTCCCGTTCCTTTCGAAATTGAAGGAGCTCAAGAATTTCCAGTTGAAAGTAGTGGGAATTCTTGCCTCTTCATTTGATAATGCTATAGTTTTAGATGCAGACAATGTGCCTATAGAAGACATAACTGGCCTCTTGCATAGTCAAGAATTTGCAGCCACTGGGTTTGTGGTTTGGCGCGATATCTGGGGTAAGACCACATCGCCGCATTACTACGATTTGGCACGATTCGAGACAGGAGAAGTGACAGGTCGTCAAGGTTTGGCCAACGATGGCGATTTCATCAAGTATTTGAAGATGCCAGCATTCCATGACCGTGAAGGTATACCGAATGGACAAACCGCTGAGACGGGACAAATGATAATTAGTAAACTGAGACATATAAGGTCGTTGCTTTTGGCATTATATTACAATTATTATGGTCCTGACTGTTACTATAATCTCTTTTACCAAGGGGCTGCTGGAGAAGGTGATAAGGATACGTTCGTCCCGGCTCTTCATGTGATGGAAGAGCCATATACGATGGTGGAGAATGGCCCTGAGCTACTAGGATATAATGTGGGAGGCAGAGACGGGAAAGGGGAATTTGTAGACTCTTCGTTTGTGCATTATGCACCAACATCATCCAAATACCATATGATTGAATGGAGAAAGTGGCTCAAGTCCAAGAATTTGGATACTAGACTCTCTGCTTCCCAAGATAATAAGTATACGCGCAGCTTATATAAGGATTTTTTGCAGCAATTGAAACCTGAGACTTTGCAGCCATTGTTTCTTCATGTGCACAAACCCAAAATTAACCCATTAACAAACTATAAAAACGAAATGGGGATGTTTAGTAGACGTATCTTGGGTAAGCCACTGGAGTACAAGACAGTTTTGAAATCGGATTTTGATTGGGAATTGAAACTTCAATCTATATCCGCATATCTTGCGTGCACTGGATTACAACCTAGTAAAATTTTCGATAAATTGGACCAGAAATTGGTATGTGATAAACTTAAGAAGCACGTAGAAAAGCTCAAAGTTGATTCACCAACCCCAAAGTCTGCTACAATAAATATTTTAAGTGAGAAGGATAAAAAAAAGAATAATAAGTAGGATAATACACAGGAAATACACCATCTTATCGAAATGCGAAGTGAAAAATATTTGGCTTGAAAAATAATTTTTCACCATGACATTCGTGCAAACTGATTCTTTTGACGTCTCCTTTGCTCCGGTGAAGATAAAGACATGGAGACTGAGTAGAACTGGGCTTAGGGTATGTCATATCGACCAGCCTTCCCCCATAGTTCAAGGCCATTTCGCAGTAGCTACAGAAATAGCAGACGACTCGGGTAGCCCTCACACCTTGGAGCATCTCGTTTTTATGGGCAGTGAAAAATTTCCTTACAAAGGGTTCCTCGATACTTTAGGGAACCAATTCTTTTCCAGTACAAATGCCTGGACTGCCACTGATCAAACGGTATACACCATCACCACTGCTGGCTGGGAAGGGTTTAAAACCATGCTTCCAATCTACTTAGATCATGTGCTTTTCCCTACCTTGACAGATGAAGCCTGTTTGACCGAAGTATATCATATAGATGGGACTGGAGATGAGAAAGGGGTGGTCTTTTGTGAAATGCAGAACGCAGAGAGTCTGCCATCATCCAAGATCTTTTTGGAAATGAAGAGAACCATGTACTCCAAGACATCAGGTTACAGTTCTGAGACTGGTGGATTAACTACTGAATTAAGACATTTGACTAGTGATAAGATCAGGCAATTCCACAAGGATATGTATCGCCCTGATAACTTGGAGGTGATTGTAACTGGTACTATAGACGAGGAAGAATTGCTCCAGATTATGACCGCTTTTGACGACCAACTTGAACCTTCATCTCCAAACAAAAAGCCTTTTGTCGATAGCCCTCGGGATGAGCCATTGAAGGAAACAATAGTCAAAGAGTTTGAATTTCCTGATAACGATGAAACTATGGGAGAAGTGATGATCAGCTGGTTCGGTCCTAAATTTGATGATAATTTACTGTACGAAGCGCTCGATATGTTGGGACATTACTTTACAGAAAACGCCAACAGTTTATTCAATAAACATCTTGTAGAGATTGAAAATCCAATGTCCACTGAAGTATACCACTACTGTGAAACTGCTTACGATACGGTGATCAATTATATGTTTAGTGACGTTCCTAGTGACAGATTGCAAGAGCTTGACACCACTGTTAAACTGCTTATAAAAATGGCTGCGAAAAATTTTGATGTTGCATTTATGCGTCAAATCATCAACCAGCAAAAATTGATATTGATGTTTGACTGCGAAAAGAAACCAAACCATTTCCAAGACTGTGTAATCACTGATTTCATATACGGTCTGGCTGCCAAGTCTGATAATTTCTTGAGATCAATGGTTGATTCTGTAAGTCTGTATGACACTTTACTTGCATGGGAAGCTGACCAGTGGTGTGAGGTAATCACCACTTATCTTGTGAATAACCCTTCTGTATCCATCTTGGGTAAACCATCAGCCAAGTTGAACGAAAAGGTCAAGGCCGAAGGAAAAGCCTTCAAGCAAGGTATTTTGGATAAATACGGCGAAGATGGTTTAAAAAAGCTAGGAGACACTTTGAAAAACGCTCAGGAAAAAAATGATAAGGAAATACCTCAGAAGCTTTTAACCCAATTTGGAGTCCCTGATCCACTGAATATCAATTTCGTCTCTACGAAGTCATATAAAGCGGGTAAAAATGACCTTAAAGTTGGATACGAAGATGATGAGTTCGCTAAGATTCTCTCGGAACAAGACAGTCCTTTGTTCTTCCATTTTGAAGATTTCAAGTCTCAGTTTGTTACAATCAATATAGTTCTTTCTACGAAAAATCTTGATAAGAGACTTTTGAGATATATGTCGGTGATGGAAGAGATATTCAACATGTCTCTTGAAATTGACGGACAAGTTATTCCTTACTCCGACGTTATCAATCAGTTGAATGACGATTTAATCGAATTTGAGCTTGATTCAGGATTTGATGGAAGATTTCTTGAATTCCTTCACGTCAAGGTTAAATGTGTCACTGGAAAATACGCCCAAGCTATCAGCTGGATTCAGAAAATCATGACCTGTAACATAATTGAGAAGGAAAGAATTAAGGTTATTGTAGAGAAAATAATCAATGGGTTACCTGATAAGAAGAGAAGTGCAGAACTTATGGTATACTCCAAACAATATAGAACTCTCTTCACTGAAAACAGTATTAGAAAAGCACAAGATTCCATATATAACGAAGAATTTTTTGAAAAGATACTTGAGGACCTAAACAACGACGTTTTCGATGAAGTCAAGGAAGACTTGAAGCTTTTCAAAAGGCAATTATTCACATTAGATAACTTTAAAGTTTTTGTCAATGGGGGATGTAAGGATTTGAAAGACCCAATTTCTCTGTGGGACTCATTCATTGGGGCTTTCGAACCAGTTTCCTCCCCGATCCCGTTGGAGGATTATCCTAGATCTCATCAATTCCGTAGTGAAGTCGGTTTGAAATGTAGTAGTCAAGCACATCTCGTTTCAATTGCAGCTATTGAGCTGAGTGAGTTAATCATTTCCACCAAAACGCCTATCGACTATTTGAGCGAAGATGGATTCAAGATAATTCTAGCTAATGAATATTTGAACGCAGTTGAAGGTCCATTCTGGCGTGGAGTCAGAGGGAAGGGATTGGCTTATGGTACCACCATAGCACGTAATGCAGAAACTGGGTTTTTAAATTTCTGGGTCTACAGTTCAACTGATATTGTTGAGACTTGGACAACCAGTAAGAAGATTGTCTCTGACTACTGTGATGGTACCACGAAGTTCGATCAAATGAGTATCGACAACAGTATTGCTGCTTTAATGAACGTTCTTGCTAATGACGAGTCTAATCTTTTTGATGCGTCTTTTGTTAAGATCTGTGATAATGTATTTAGAAATAGAGGACCAAACTACAAGAAGAAATTGGTAGAAAAATTGAAGACTTTTGGCGTAGAGGATATGGTTGAAATAATGAACAAATACTTCAAGCAATTGTTTGACCTGGATTCAAGTATGGTTTTCGCCAGTATTCCAACAGTAAAAGTGGAAGATGTGAGTGGATTTTTTGAGCTGCAGGGCTATCAAGTGGAAGTGGAAGAAGTACAGAACGAAGATCTGGATGATGAAACTGATGAATCTGACGACTCTGGAGACGAGTCAGAATAATTATATAGAGTAATATAGATAATGATCATATCTAAACGAAGTAGTCAGCTAAAGTGAGATTGCACCAGCAAACAGCCAAAAATACGAATCGCCCAGATCTTATGGAGTAGAAGCGAAATTTACGAGTTGTCCATAATTATTGGACTGATGGAAATTTACGAGTCGTCCATTTTTGGGCTAAAAATTCAAGATAATCAACGTTTGCAAAACGCAAAAATATAGAGATGCCCGAATTTGCCCCGGGGTCAGTATCGGAAACCCTACTCCATTCTCCCGCGGAATTCAATGCTAATGCGGCGACGGTTTTCCTTGAATCAACTTCAAGA
This sequence comes from Yamadazyma diddensiae, assembly GCA_030563465.1. NCBI lineage: Eukaryota > Fungi > Ascomycota > Pichiomycetes > Serinales > Debaryomycetaceae > Yamadazyma > Yamadazyma diddensiae. The sequence continues at coordinate 48,968 of JAJMIX010000045.1, forward strand.
GTGGGTTGTAAAATTTTTGTCGATGATGTTTTATGGTGAAGATGCTTGTGAATGTCTCACTTCTTGATATAGTACGCCTTGAAGAAAAAACACATAAATTTTAAAATTATCTATAAATTTTTTCCCGAGTGAAAGAGTTGTTTCTAAGGTCTGTTCCTGTGACTTTCCTGTGACTAGGTTCCTGTGACCTGGGAATTGGCTGCCTTTATAGTTATTCTTATCTCTGTCCTGCATATGACCCGCAGGCTTGGCCCGCGCGACATTGCGACATTGATAAGGATAGTCGTCCCGATCTGGTGGTGCTATTTGACGTTGCAATTTCCTGTACCAACAATTTTTCAAACTATTTTCTTGTCATGACTGTTGAAGATTATAAGTCAATTGCTGCTAAAAAACGCCAACAAAGAGATTCCAAATTTATTAAAGAATGGCTTCTCCCAGAATCAGTGCTCCCATCAGAAACTGTAAAAGATGTCACCAAATGGATTCACAAATCAAATGTCTTATCCGACATTGAGCTTGAAATTACTGAAGCTGATGCTCCAACTATTTTAGCTAACATTAAGGATAAAAAATGGAGATCCTTACAAGTTATGGAAGCATTTGGTAAAAGAGCAACCATTGCCCATCAATTGACCAATTGCTTATCAGAGATCTTTTTCGACGAAGGACTCGAGGCTGCAAAAAAATTAGACCAGTACCAAGATGAGACTGGTGAAACTATTGGTGCATTACATGGATTACCAGTTTCCCTTAAGGATAATATCAACATCAAGGGACATGCTACTACTATTGGAATGGTTAAACACAGTTTTGAACCTCCAGCTATGGACACTGATGCAGAGGTGGTGAAGATGTTGCGGAGCTTGGGTGCAGTCTTGTACATTAAGACCAACGTTCCGGTAGCCATGATGATGCCTGAAACCAAAAATCATATCTACGGTAATACTACTAATCCTTTAAATAGATTGCTTAGTGCCGGTGGTTCTTCTGGTGGTGAAGCAGCTTTACTTAAATTGAAAGGTGCTCCAGTTGGTATTGGATCTGATATTGGAGGCTCCATTAGAATCCCTGCAACTTTCCAAAATCTTTATGCCTTAAAACCATCATTTGGTAGATTACCAACTTATGGAGCAAGATCAGGGCTTCCAGGTTTAGAATCTGTTAATTCAATTAATGGACCTTTATCTGCTACTTTAGAAGGAATTGAAACTTACTGTAAGGCCATTATTGGACATGAGCCATGGAATTACGATCCAAAAGTCATTGCAATGCCTTGGAAAGACGTTGAATTACCTGAGAAACTCAACTTTGCAGTTGTAGAAGACGACGGCTATGTTAGACCCACTCCTCCTATTCGTAGAGGAATGAAAACAGTTATCAATGCCATCAAAGAAGCTGGGCACGATGTCATTGAATGGGATACTTCTGATCACCTTAGAGCTTCTCAAATCATCACTGAATTCTTTTTGAGTGATGGTGGAAAGCACATTAAAGAGGTGACTGAACCTACAGGAGAACCACTCTTTGAATACATGGCGGGCTATAATAGTGCTAAAGAGCTCGGAGTTTCTGATTTATGGAAACTTCAAGTTGAGAGAACTGGATATATGAAGAAGTTTTTGGATAAATGGAATGAAACTGCTAAGAAGACCGGTAATGGTAAACCCATTGATGCTATCATTTTACCTGCTACTCCATTTGCTGGTAGTCCAAATCACAAATTCAGAAATTACGTCGGTTATACTTCACCTTTCAATTTGGCTGACTGGTCAGTAGGTATCTTACCGGTTACTAGAGCTAATAAGGACATTGACGTTAGAGATGAAGAGTGTACTAATTACAGTGAAACCGATAAGGTTATCTGGGAGGATTACAATCCAGAAGAGACCGATGGTGGGGCCGTTGCCGTCCAGGTTGTTGGCCGTAGACTTGAAGAAGAGAAAGTTCTTGCTTTAGTTAAGATGTTAGATGGTTTATTAGGTGAAAGAGATCTTTAGTTAGTAGTATATATCGAGACCAACGCAGTTTTAGTAGATAGTGATAATGTATTTCAAGTATATTAAGACCCACTGTAATGGAGTGTGTTAGATGCTGCCGTTCTGGTAGGCCGTTATAAAACCGGTCGATACCGGTCAATCAAGCCCGAGGCGTGCCCCACCGCGAACGGAATTCGCGTCAAAAATGTCGTACCAACCCCACCGATACGGATAAACTAAGCGCAAATCGTTATCGTTATCTAAATCGGCGTACGATTTCCAATTTACGAGACCCAACTTCAGTATTTAAAGGTTAACAACCCCATAAGATTATCACCATGGGTTTTCTTCATAAAGTGAAAGTCGTATTATGGGGTGAAACCCCATCTGACCCAAAAGAAGCAAAATTATTACTCAAGATGGACTGGTTTATCTTATCTTTTGCATGCTTATTGTACTGGGTCAACTATCTTGATCGGTTAAATCTTACAAATGCTTATGTTTCAGGTATGAGAGAAGAAATTGGTTTACATGGAAATCAATTTAATATAATAAATACTCTTTTTACCGTTGGTTATGTCATTGGTTTAATCCCCCATAATTTAATTCTTTTAAGAGTTAGACCAAGTTGGTGGTTAAGTTTTTGTTGCTTTGCTTGGGGGTTATTGGTGCTTGGTATGTACAGAGCTCAACACTTTTATCAGCTCGCAGTTATCAGATTTGTGCAAGCCTTGTTTGAAAGTTCGACTTTTACTGGTGTGCATCTCATTTTGTCAAGATGGTATAAGGAAGAAGAACTCACCAAGAGATCAGCTATCTTCACATCTTCTGGACTTATTGGTAATATCTTTTCCAGTACTATGCAAGCTGCAATTCACACCAGTCTCGAAGGTAGAAATGGACTCTCAGGTTGGAGATGGTTGTTCATCATTGATTTCGTGATAACGGTTCCAATTGTAGTTTATGGATTCTTTTTATTCCCTGATACTCCAGATACTTGTAAAGTATTTTATTTCACTGAAGAAGAAGTAGAAATTGCTAGGAAAAGAGTACCAAATCCTCCTAAAGATTCTATTGACTGGTCGGTGGTTAAAAGAGTGGTGGGATCATGGCACTGGTGGTTATTCTCTTTACTCTGGGTTTTCGGAGGTGAAAATGAAAGTTATGCCACCAATTCTCTTTTCTCGTTATATTTACAATATTTTGAGTATCCAGTGGTTGACAGAAATCATTTCCCTATGGGGATTTATGCCACTGGTATCTTCTTCACGGTTGTATTTGCGTTGTATGTCGATGCCACTGGGGCAAGATACCATTATAGGGTGGCCATGGCCATTGCCGTGATTATGATGGTAGCTACAATCATGTTGCTTGCAGCTCCATTGAATCGTCATGTAGCATTTGCAGCTCATTATCTTCTGGGAGTCTCTTACGCAGGTCAAGCTTCATTCTTTGCCTGGGCCAATGTGGTGTGTGCTACAGATTTACAGGAAAGAGCCGTTGTTTTAGCTTCTATGAATATGTTCTCCAATGCTGTAAATGCATGGTGGCTGATTTTATTCTATAGTGCTGATACGGCACCTGAGTTCAGAAAGGGTGGATACGCTATGATCGCTACAATCATTGCCAGTGTAGTGGTTGCGGGATTAATAAGATATTTACAGTTACGAGATGAGAAAGTGCAAGTAGCAGCTGATGATGAAAGTATGGGGCTGGTAGCTAAGGATGGTGTGGGGGTGAAAGCGTTAGAGGTCGAGTCAAGTAAATAGTAGTTAATATATGTTGTAGAGATCATTGAGATAAACCTCTTGGATTAGTGAAGTTTAGTTGAGTAATCCATGACATATAAAATCTAATGGAAGTGAGCGTTTTGGCAAAAAAAAAAGAGAGGAATGGTCATTAAAGTCATGTAGAAGATCTAGCCAATTTGAGCTGGCTCAGAGTTAAAAAAGCGAATGCAAATTTTTCAGAGAAGATACTTGAACCGGATACTCCAAGGTATCCAATTCAAGGTTAATGGTGGAAACGAATCCATTGTCCAGTGGATACATTCTATCCTCTTTGGGAAGTAAACGTGTGATTCAGCACCATCGTTATCTTTCATGTCAATGTGAATCACATGTCCTGTACATAACCCGCACGGCTAAGATGCCCGTTATTATGCTTCGACGTAATGCAAGTCACCCCGCTAGTCGTTTCCTAATGCATTTCGTATATTTTAAGTCTAGAACGTAGCAATATTCTAACCAGTACCAACTCTATAGCCAAAAATAAATTAACTTAAAATTCAGTATCGAGAACCTCTATTTCCATTGCAAAGGTGTGATGAAAGCATCTTTCTCAATGCCTGTCATCCATCTCTTTCCACCACTCCACACAAAGTTTTTGAGGCTCTTTCCACAAGGTTTTTACGGCTCTTTCCACAAAGCTTCTACGGCTCTGTCCCCACAAGATGGCCAGCCTATCACCATCAAGATCTTGCGGACCAATTATCTGAGACAAACGCCTTGGCGGCCAACAATGCATATGCATCAAATAATTATGATGACAGGTCCCCTTGTTTCCTATTCTGTAAAGAGTTGCCGAAAAATATCTTCTGCCACCACTGTATTTCCTAATTCGATCAAACTTAATTCTAATCTAGACCAAATTAAGGCCTGTCGGCTAACGAACCACATAGAATGGCATCAAGCGCAATGTTTGACGCAATAATTACTAAGATATTGATACCAAACAGGTAAAAACATTCGGATCATCATTCTGGCTTTGAAACAACATGCATTACGATTCACAGACAATGAAATGTCTTATCTCTAACCATAACTATACGACAGGAACTCACCAGGTACAGGACTTTACACATTACTACAGTACAGGTTACAGACAAAACATTACAGGTTGAACTACAGACTACAGACCACTCAACTCACAACTCCATCCACAGACGTCACACAACAACGCCGAAAACACGAAACCCATCCCCATCCCCACCACACCTCAATTGTTGCAGCCAAAATAAAACATAGACCCTAACACCCAGAGTCTTGTCCAGGGACCGCACAACCCCGTTCACACGGCTGCATAACCTGCAATCAGTCGCGTCGGTAGATCCACGCCCGGCCATTACTAATCATTTCTTTTTCTATTTATTTCCATCAATCCCACCTTTTTCGCACTCATCAATGACCGACGTTAAAAGACACTTTGATGACCTTGAGAGGTCTATGTCCCCAATAGATGGTAAAAAACATACTCGTCCCGGTAGAAAACCTATTGATAATGAAGCTTCGTCCAAAAGGACCGCTCAAAATAGAGCCGCTCAAAGAGCTTATAGGGAACGTAAAGAACGTAAAATGAAAGATTTAGAAGATAAAGTTCATGCTTTAGAACAAGAAAACGTTAAAGTATCAACCGAATCAGATTTCTTAAGAGCTCAGATTGATATGTTAAAAAACGAATTAACCAAGTACAGAGGTTCAGAAATCAATTTGCCCACCTCAGTTGGTAAATTGAGTCACCCAGTCAACTCAAATTCCAGTGCTACTTTGAACTCTAAACTGTCATTTTCTGACTCAAGATCTCTCCACAGTACCAGTAGTCCTGATACAGAGATTTCTGAGGGAATGAAAAGTGATTTCCCATGGTCAAAGAATAATTTGCAGTTGAATAGGGACAATGTACCAGATTTGGTATCAGGATCTAGTGATTCATCTCCTTTGAACGACAATATCTTGTTTGAATCAGGAGAGAAATTCGACGAGAAATTAGATCCTTTCTGTAATCAATTAAACGAAGCTTGTGGTACTAAAGAATGTCCTGTACCAAAATATAAGGCTCCCGTTAATGAAATAACTAGTGATTATAAAGTCCAATCACAAGGATTATCCCCATTTAATATGTTTAATAACGACCAATTATTTAACGACAGTTACGGATATAATACCACTCCTAATGCCTTTAATAATGATCCATTGTCATTTTTGAATGACAATAATTTCGATGCCGATCTCGCATTTGATGATAGTAGTAATAAAGTTAGTCCAATTGATAATTTAGTAACTGAAGAATCAATGGATGATCCTTTGAGAGATCAAACTAATTCTAACTTTAATTTTAACGATTTCCTTGAATCTTCTTTACAATCTCCAAACAGTCAAAGTCAAAGATCAGAACCTGAAATCAAGCAAGAACCTGAAGATGAAGTAGTACCGGCTCCAGCTAAGACGTTTAAATGTTCAGAAATTTGGGACAGAATTACTTCTCATCCAAGGTATACCGAGATTGATATCGATGGGTTATGTACTGAATTGAAGATGAAGGCTAAATGTAGTGAAAGAGGAGCTGTAGTTAATGCTCAAGATGTTAATGCGTTATTGGAGAAGAGTGCTGCTAGGAGGTAGTCCTGTTTCGTTAAGATGTGGTTTACGTGGTTACCGTTTGGTTTAGTTCAACCATTTGGTCCAACCATTTGGTTAACCGTTTGGTTTATACCGTCCGCTCAATCAGCGTCGCTGTCACTGTAGTCTTGTGACTGTGTCTCTTGTGGCTGTAGTCACTTGTCTTGTCACTGCAGTATTAGTCAGTGGTTGGGCGAGGTGAGAGTCCCACCTCACTATTTAGTTTATATGTTAATGATATTATGTTGCGATTGCTCTCCATTTGTTCCGCACAATGGTTCAACGTCTCTTGATTAAAGCTTCAAATAATTACTCCGATAACTTTCAAATTGTCCCTATAAACACTCTTATCCCCATTAAAATCCCCCTGGAAATTGGAGATTTTGAATTGATCATCAACATCAAGAATTTTGACGGGTCAAAATCTCATTTGCCAAATAGTTTGTTCAACGTGGGAGATAAGCAATACCTCAATAAAAGTCCAATTTCTGATATAAATGATGGTTTAAAAGATGTTTTATCGAATCCCGATGATATAAAACCATCAAATCTCTCTTTTGAAGTAAATTTTAAACCCAAATATCCAGTAAATGGGAAAGATTTCCTCTTTGGAAATGATTTTTCAACCCCCATTAAAGATTATGTTCCAACTACTTTACTTTCAGCTGGATTAAAGTTTTTCAATTGGTTTATCAATAGTACGGTAAAAGGGGATATTTATAATGATAAACCATATTTATATGGACCTATTTTGAATAGTTGTACATTCATATCATTGGATGAGAAATTACCATCACCAAATTCTATTAAAGACAGTAGTTCAGTTAAAATTGAAGAAAATTTGAATAAGAATCCAGATAATATTTTAAAGATCCCCCAACTCTCTTTGGATAGAAAGAAATTCTTCAATAAATCAACAAATTGTGAAAATTTTGTGTTTTATGAATCAAATAATTATAAAATTAAATTTGATACCAATTTCATTAAAATGTCAGATTCCCATTATAGTGTAAGTTTACCTACTTATAATAATAATACTTTTGATATTAATGTTCTGAGTTATGTTAATGAGAATTTAAATAATTTCAATTGGGTTATGAAGATTGGGGGTCAAGAGGGGGTTGGATTTGGGACAATTGGGTTGGTAGTTAATTTTAGTTTGGTAGATGAATAGGATTAGCATAGATGATTTTTATAGGTCTAGTTAGACCCTATGAATGTATATGAATATTAGAATAAGGTCGAAGTGTAAATGAGCTTTTCATCATGTTAGTTTAACCAGAGGCTTGTGGTTTCGCTAGACTCAAATCATGGCTACTAGAATAGTCGTGGTTTATGCTAGACTCAAGTAATGGCTACTAGACTCTAGTTTGTGGTTTATGCCAGACTCAAGTCATGGCCACTAGAATAGTCGTGGTACTAAACTCAAATGTCTCTACTACGCTTTATTTTGTGAATTACGTTTATTGATCAAATCTTCTTTCTTCATATTTCTTCAATCTTCCTTCTTCATACTTAAGGTTCTTCTTTAGCTAAATAATCTTCATTGTTTGAAACTTGAGATTTATCAACCGATTGTATTTCAGTCTTTGAATCATTTAAAACTCTTTTTCCATTAATATATTGAAATTGTTTACCATTTAAAGCTTCGTTTAGGAATTACATCACACGTTATTTCTTTAAATTCACAAATGAGTGATTCATAAAACATTCTTTAATATAGTAGAATCTATTCAGGAATCTCAATATTGATAGGCTTCGAATTTAATGGATTTAAAACCCTTACTTTCAACAACTCACTAGACTCAAGTAATGGCTGCTAGACTCTATAAGATAAAGTTTAATGTATTTCCCTAACAGAATGCAACTATTAGACCATTAAACTTTACAAATAAACCAGGGTAAAAATGAAATACGCTTATTTATGGTGAGACGGCTATTTTTTGCAGCCATCAATACTCACTGATATACCTGCGAGCACCAAGTGGTTTAGATGAATTACAACGCAATACTGTTTAGGTATAAAGTTGTGGAGAGAGATGTAAAGTGGTTTCCAAAGAGTAACTACAATTCGAACTACTTTTAGTTGAGAGAGGTCCAGATGGTGCAAATTGGTTCAAAGTGGTTCAAAGTGGTCCATAAGGTGTTACTATGATTCTTATCCTCTATGGTCCAGCTAAGTACTTTTGGGTACCTTTGGGGCCTTTTTGAATTTGTAACCCATTTGGGTCCCTTTGAGTACGTGTGGGAGTCGTAACCCATTTGGGTCCCTTTGGGTACGTGCGAGAATCGTAACCCATTTGGGTCCCTTTGAGTACGTATGAGAACCGTCACCCATTTGGGTCCTTTTGAGTACTTTTCAGATTTGGAACGCATTGCGTACTTGGAACGCATTGCGTACCTGGAACACATTGCGTACTTTTGAGTACTTATGATATTTGGAACTCATTTGGGTCCCTTTGAGTATGTGAGAATCGTTACCCATTTGGGTCCTTTTGGGTCCTTTTTAAATTTGTAACCCACTTGGGTCCCTTTGAGTACGTGTGGGAGTCGTAACCCATTTGGGTCCCTTTGGGTACGTGCGAGAATCGTAACCCATTTGGGTCCCTTTGAGTACGTGTGAGAACCGTAACCCATTTGGGTCCTTTTGAGTACTTTTCAGATTTGGAACACATTGCGTACCTGGAACGCATTGCGTACTTTTGGGTACTATCTAGATTTGTAACCCACTTGGGTCCCTTTCAAATTCGTAACCCATTTGGGTCCTTTTGAGTACGTGTGAGAATCGTAACCCATTTGGGTCCTTTTTAAATTTGCAACACATTGCGTACTTGGAACTCATTGCGTACTTGGAACACATTGCGTACTTGGAACGCATTGCGTACTTTTGGGTACTATCTAGATTTGTAACCCATTTGGGTCCTTTTCAAATTCGTAACCCATTTGGGTCCGTTTAAGTACGTGTGAGAATCGTAACCCACTTGGGTCCTTTTCAGATTCGTAACCCATTTGGGTCCTTTTCAGATTCGTAACCCATTTGGGTCCTTTTCAGTTTTGTGACCTATTTGGGTCCTTTTGAGTACGTGTAAGAATCGTTACCCATTTGGGTCCTTTTGAGTACGTGTGAGAATCGTAACCCATTTGGGTCCCTTTCAAATTTGTAACCCATTTGGGTCCCTAGTACGTGTGAGAATCGTAACCCATTTGGGTCCCTTTGATATTTGTAACCCATTTGGGTCCTTCTGAGTACGTGTAAGAATCGTTACCCATTTGGGTCCTTTTAAGTACTTTTCAAATTTGGAACACATTGCGTACTTTTGTGATTCGTAACCCACTTGGGTCCCTTTGAGTACATGTGAGAACCGTAACCCACTTGGGTCCTTTTCAAATTTGTAACCCATATGGGTCCTTTTGACTACTTTCCAGATTTGGAACACATTGCGTACTTAGAACACATTGCGTACTTGGAACGCATTGCGTACTATTGTGATTTGGAACACATTACGTACTTGTCAAATTCGTTACCCATTTGGGTCCTTTTTAAATTTGTAACCCATTTGGGTCCCTTTGAGTACGTGTGAGAATCGTAACCCATTTGGGTCCTTTTCAAATTCGTACCCCATTTGGGTCCCCTTCAAATTTGTAACCCATTTGGGACCTTTTGTAATTTGTAACCCATTTGGGACCTTTTGTAATTTGTAACCCATTTTGGTCCTTTTGAGTCCTTTTATAATTCGGGACTACTTTTGAGTACTTTTGATTTTTGGTGATAGTTCCTGCTATTTTCTACCATTATCTGCTATTTCATAATATTTAGTCACATATCTTTCAAGTACAAAATGGACAAACGGGTTCAATCTGGAAGAGTAATTACAATCTTGGCCGTTTTGGTCCTTTTGGTCCTTTTAAGTAACTTGATTTATCTAAATTATAAGAAATGACAAATTAAACGATCTCGAAAAATGTGTGAAAATCACATTTCACATTTTGCAGCCAACCAATCCACGCCAATTACTCTACATAGAAATTATATAAATTCAATTCTACTCATCTTTGTTATACATAATCCTAGCCCCTTTCTCTCGTGTCACCCTCTTTCTCTCACTCTCACCGTGTCACCCTGTGGTCTCACCCACCTCAATCTCACTATCTCTCACTCTCTCACTCACTCACCCACCTCACTCCCTCACCAATTCGCACCGGCCAATCAATTCATCTACAAATAATGTCAACCTCAATTATTCGTACCATAAAAAACGTCTATAGATCAGGTATCAAAAGAGCTGCATGGCAAGTTGCTTTCCTTAATGATACTAAACCAGGAGGTAAATTAGTAGGATCTGATGATTACGGTAATAAATATTATGAAACTGATGTTCCAGAAGAAATCCACTTGAGAACTAGATGGGTTGAATACAATGCTAATTTTTTAAGTATTGATATTTCAAAAGCTGAACCAGGTTGGCATTATTGGTTAGGTTATGGTACCAATACCCCACCAAATCAATTACCAGAAGATCAAAAAGCTCATAGAGCTTACCCATTACCAGATAAGCATAAACCAAATTTGACTGGTACAAGAGGAGCATACGTTCCATATAATACTGCCAAACCTAAGCATGAAAGTTGGACTCCTGTAGTGGCTGAGAGAGTGTAGTTAATATATAACAGAACAATAGAAGACTGAAGAGAGTATGATTCATTGGATTATCATTAGAGTATGGTCCGGATTGTAGACAGTATCAAGTATATAACAGTAGCACAAGTGTCAAGTGTATAACAGTTGGACTTAACAGTGGCACAAGTCTTAAGTAGATAACAGTAGCAAAGTGTAAAGTATATAACATTTAGACTTATGTAGGTTATCAACTGGCCCGCAGCACTCATCAGGCCACCAGCTCATCTCATTTTTTTCAATGAGCATCCCAGACATTGCAGGAGATGCTGTACTCAAACAATCTATACCTGTTCCCGACTCTTTCGTCCCTGTTTCAGGTATAGACTATTCCAAAGATAATGCGTTTAATATGTCCGCCAAAGACTTAATTTCTTCCATGAAGACCATGGGATTTCAAGGCTCATCTGTGGCAGAAGCCTGCGATATCATTGACAAGATGAGATCTTGGAGAGGTAAACACAAATCAGAACTTCAAGATCATGAAATTAAAGGAGAATTTGATGATGAAGGATATCAAAAATCAACCATCTTTATGGGTTATACTTCAAATTTAATCAGTAGTGGTTTAAGAGATACTTTGAGATTTCTCGTACAACACAAAATGGTGAGTGCTATTGTTGCCAGTGCTGGTGGTATTGAAGAGGATATTATAAAATGTCTTGCTCCAACTTATATGGGGGATTTTGCTTTACCAGGTAAAGGTTTACGTGATCAAGGTATGAATAGAATTGGTAATTTGCTTGTACCCAATGATAATTACTGTAAATTTGAAGAATGGATGGTTCCATTGTTGGATACCATGTTGGATGAGCAACAGGCTGAAGTTGAGAAGAATGGTAACGATGCATTGGATAGTACTGCGGGAATTTGGACTCCTTCCAAATTTATTGATAGATTAGGTAAAGAGATCAATGATGAATCATCGGTTCTTTACTGGGCTCATAAGAACCAAATCCCGGTTTTTTGTCCCGCTTTAACTGATGGAAGTATTGGTGATATGTTGTTTTTCCATACTTTTAAAGCTTCTCCACGTCAATTAAGAATTGATATTGTTGCTGATATAAGAAGAATTAATTCAATGTCAATGGAAGCTAATCATGCCGGTATGATTATTTTAGGTGGTGGATTAATTAAACATCATATTTGTAATGCATGTTTAATGAGAAACGGTGCTGATTATGCAGTTTATATCAATACAGGACAAGAATTTGATGGTTCCGATGCGGGAGCTCGTCCCGATGAAGCTATTTCTTGGGGGAAGATTAAGGCTGATGCTAAATCGGTTAAGGTTTATGCTGATGTTACGGTTGTGTTTCCATTAATTGTCGCTGCAACTTTCGCTTCTGTTAAACCTAAATAGACAAGGTGTAGTATAACCTTCTGTTACACTTCAATAGATATGAATGTTACAAGAAAGTTTAGTGAATTGTAGTAATTCTCATGAACAGGAAAACACCATTTGAATAACTAATTTGGGGAGTCTTACTGTATACAACTCTTCTATCAACCCTTAATAGATAGTCATTTACGTAACCAGTCAAGAATTTATCTGCAACTCTCCTAAACGGAAGAAATAAACTTTTATTGTATTTACATAACTAGGACGAAAAGTTACTAGTATATCTGTGTGATGTCGCCTTCTGGTTTTATTTACCTATATAGATAATAGCTAGTCTTCCTAACCAGTAAGGAAAGAACTCTAAAACACGTTAAAATACTCGAAAAGGCTCAAAACAACCCAAAAAACCCCAAAGTACTCAACAGGATTCAATGAGTACCAAATAGCAGGGAATATCATAAAATATCACTAAATAGCAAGAAATAGCAGGAAATATCATCAAATGTCATCAAATAGCATGAAATATCATCAAATATCACCAAATAGCAGGAATTATCATGAAATATCATGAAATATCATGAAATATCATTAAATAGCATGAAATAGCATGAAATAGCATGAAATAGCAGGAAATATCACCAAATATCATGAAATAGCAGGAAATAGCAGGACATATCATGAAATAGCATGAAATATCACCAAATAGCAGGAATTATCATGAAATATCATGAAATAGCATGAAATAGCAGGAAATAGCAGGACATATCATGAAATAGCATCAAATAGCACCAAATTGCATCAAATAGCACCAGATAGCATCAAATATCACGAAATAGCATCAAATAGCATCAAATAGCAGGAAATAGCAAAAGGTTCCCAACGGTTCCCATCGGTTCCCACGAAGTTCCCAAA
>JAJMIX010000046.1:0-60214 GCA_030563465.1 Yamadazyma diddensiae
CGTAGGTTTGATAATAGTTATGTTGATGTGGCTTTTGCTTGCTTCTGCTTATATAATTTTGTTCCCGTTATGGCAAGGAAGACACTCCATTGCCCGCTTGGTTAGATTCTTGTTAAAGAAAGAAGAGCTCAAACCAGAAATGGCTGCCACACCAGATGACTCGCTTTCTGAGGATGTTGGTTTGGTAGAAGAGACTCATCTTGGTAAGGAGTAGTTTTGTGAATATGTAATATGTAATTTAATATGATTTGGATAATTGCTAGACCTACTCGTAGACGTGATATAATCTGATTTAGTACAACCCTTCTAACCCAGTCTGGTACGTTGAGGGGCTTTAGGTCGATCAAAAGATAGTAAAAGTAAAAAATAATACACTTACATAGACTAAATAAAGTACACAAATCAGCTTAATCTAATTAAAAACAAATAAGCTAAAAACAATAAAACTGAAGATAAAACAACCAAACAACACTGGAAGCATTCGAATAGCCGTTCCTATTATATAATACTCCTGATCGATATTACCCTCAGCAAATTGTTCAAACTCCATGTATTTCTTTTCAAGAGGTTTTCCCCATAACTTTGGTTGAATTATATCACTATATTGTTTGACAATTTGGGTCCTAAATATATTTAAAGTCATAATGAACTGTTTCAAAAGCATTTCGGGTGGGATATTTTCAACATCCATATCAGCATTTAAACACAATAAATACCACATAATTGGATCTCTAGTAGCGATTATTCTAATAACTTCACCCTTTTGCTGTTCATTAGTAGATTCCTTAACGATATCTAAAGCATCCTCCATCAATTTAGCTTGAGAGTTAGCTCTAGTTACCGGCGAGTCGTGTATTCCATTGGGTTTAGCCAATGATTTGACTCTTTGAAAAAATTGATCGTCTTGGTAGACGTTTAACCTTACCTGCTCCTCCCGACGTTTTGACATATATTTACGAAAAATATAATTCCGACGATAAGGGCTTAAAATGTAGTAGTGCCTGGGAAATATTTTTTGACTGCAGATCTTTTGGCCTTACGGGAAAAGATCTGCTGTTTTGGACCTTTACCTGTCTAAGTGCTTCACAGGTATCCATTACGTTAATTGTGTTAAAAGCGTAATGGTAGCTACTGTCTTCATTATATAGTTTAATACTCAATTTATATCATTAATCGTAAACCGCTGTGGCCTACAGCCAAACATCCACTGTATTGGATCGAACTACGCAATAAAGCCTAGGAGCACAAGCTTACAAATATAAAAGACATGATAGTATGATTTTATCTAAAAGTAGTGGACTCTACAAACCCCTGTATTGTCTTAGGTTACGTCTGAAAAATCAGGAGAGTATTTGATCTTTTTAGGAGATCCGAGGAGTTATACAAATATTAAAATAATACCTCTAACAAAGAAATGACTTCTACGTTTAACGGAATACTCCAGCATTGACCGATTAAAAAATACACAAGCCTGTCTCATGTAACAATAAAGTTTATAGAAAAGCGATCGACCGAAAAGTTCGAAGCTATCTAGTGTCTTCAAAGTCAGGCTGGTGCTTTAGGGACTCCTTATTTTCTTGGTTTTCTTGAGAGATTGTAAGAGATAATTGGGCTAGTTGCCCAAGATAATCAAGAATTGACATTTGATATGTCAAACACTAAAATGATTTGGATATTCGTAGATTAATATCTTTCCCTCATGGGATGTTTTCCAAGGTGAAGTCCAAGGAAGAATATTTATTAACTCTGTACCTTGTCAACATCTTATCCATTTATGACACTATATAGTTCATTTATATTCGCCTAGTGGCCTCTCGGGAGATATGAGCAATGTCTAATTTTGAAGCGGTTCATACAAGTGTTGTCGATACAAGCATTACGTAGAAAGTGTAAGAGTGTAGAAATGTTGAACATTACCTTAGCACAAACATATTATTTACAATAAACAGGATATAAAATTCGTCTTCATTTAGTCACTATTAAAAACAATTTACCATTAAATAAATACAAGCTATAACAAATAATAAAACCAAAACAGTCTTTAGCAGTTCAATGTGTCCTTTTGGTATGTTACCTTCAGCAAAATGCTCAAACTTCATGTATTCATTTTGAAGTGGCTTTCCCCATAACTTTGGCCGGATTATATCACGATAATCTTTTCTTATATTGGCATCGGATATTTTCAAAGTCAAAATGAACTTTTTCAAAACTACTTCAGATGGTAATTCCTGAACATCGATGTTTGTTTTTAAACACAATAAATGCCACATAATTGGGTCTCTATCAGCAACAAGTCTAACAATTTCTCCCTGTTGCTGCTCATCAGGAACTATCTTTACAACCTCCAAAGCATCTTCCATCAATGCAAGTTGAGCTTTACAACTGTTTTCCAGCGGATCGTATGGTCTAGCCAATTTCTTCACTTTCTGGAAAATATCATCGTCTTGGTAGATGCCTAATCCTACCTGTTTCTCTTCGTCCTTTGACATATATTTACGAAAAAAATAAAAATTCGGGAAATGCTCTGAAATTATAGAAACCGGGTTTTAAACTTTTTGCCTGTCCACATATGATTGGGATTGAAATAGGGTTTGACGCCGTTTGGAGATAGACGCAAGGTTTGATGCCGTACGGAGTCTTGAATACCACGCTGAATGAATTCAAGACTTTCAGAAATGATGGAGAGGTCTTACTTCCATTAGGAAACTTCACTGACCTGATAATACACACAAATAGATTACTTGAGTGGGGCATAATTCTGTTGTCAGGAATCCTTAGTGGAAAGCATTGAATTCAATAATACGAAATACTTTGGCTCTTATTGACTGTTCTTTAAACTATAATATATTACCTGTTGCAGGTAGGATAGAGAGAAAAAAATCCTTATCAGGCTGCTTGTACCGAAGGGTTTTTTCGCAGCCATTTCTTGAAAATATATATCAACCTTATATAGTTTATACAATAGAAAATGAGGTACTTTGGCGACTCTATTACAATCCTTCTCCTATTTAAGGTTCTTGGGTCTGTAATTGTCTCTAAAACCCACTAGAGGAACATATATCATTGAAAACTTTTTGGTCGTGTGTGCCCAATATCCAATATTGGAACTGTAATTTATAATTTTAAATTCAAACACCAGATAAAACTAGTTCATTAAATCAGTGGGTGTAGGCATAGGGAAAGAACTCTAGATAGGAATGGGCGAATTTCAAACGTAGCAAAATGAGACTGAGAGAAAAAGGTGTACGATTGTAGTGAAATTTATCAGCTTCGCCAGTTTCTTAAATTTCAAAGCTTGAAGAAATCATAAATCGGACTAATCAGGAACGATAAGTATATAACAACAATCTTGTGGGATGGTAACAAGGTAATCAATAATTATTGTCTCAAGAAGTTATTTCCGAAAAGTCTTGCAACCAGAGCACAAGTGATAGTGCCAAAAGAGCCTACACTTTTATGCTTTTTAGCTGGGTTGGAAATAAAGTACAGAACCATATTGATTATATATAAACACTTCACTTAGCTATCTACATCAAGTTCTTCTTGGGTTGATATAACTCTTCAAGATTCTTGATCTCATCATCAGTCAATTTGACTTTCAATGCTTGCATGTAATCGTCAATTCTTGATGCCGACGAAACACCCACAATTGGACAGGCACCTTTAACCCATAACCAAGCAATTCCGATAGCGGCCATACAAACATCGTATTTCTTTGCTAATTCTTCAACTCTCTTGATAATCTCAACTTCATGATCTGCGAGATCAGCGAGTCCATATCTAGCATTGATTCCTTTATCTACCCCTTCTCTTGTAGTTGAATCTGATCCCAAGGGTCTAGCTAAAAAGCCTCTGGCCAATGGAGAGTAAGGCACCAACCCAACTTTACCCAAATCAGAATTAGCACAGAAATGATTCAATTCTCTTTCATCTTCTCTATATAATAAGTTATAATAACTTTGCATGGAAATAAATTTATGATAATCATACTTATCAGCTATGAATTGTAATTCAGCAAATTCAACAGCTTTCATGGCAGATGCACCAATATACCGAGCTAATCCCATATCAACCACATCGTTAAGTGCTTTCATGATTTCCTTCTTAGGAGTGGATTTATCAAATCTATGGATCTGTAAAAGATCGATGTAAGTTCCTAATCTATCAACTGAACCTTGCACTGAATCAATTATGTTTTTTCTCGAAAGACCAGTCTTATTGACCACTTCAAGAGGTTCAAATTTCCCAAAATGTTCACCACCTTTTGTATCATCAACAGGGAAGAAGCATTTCGACATAACAACAATTTTACCTCTATTAATGTTATATTTTTTAATCCATTTACCTAAAATTTTTTCTGAAATACCATTTGAATAAACGTTAGCAGTATCAAACGTTCTTATACCATTTTCATAAGCTTTATTTAACATTTCAAAGGCTTTTTCTTCATCATCTTCAACCCATGCCAACCAATCCTTTGAACCGAATGACATACATCCAATTATAACTTTTGAAACGCTAAGACCCGAATCACCTAATTTTATTTGTTCCATATTCAATTGGTTTTAATAGGGGGAAATTATCTTAACGGAAAATTCAATTTGAGCCGCATGGGTATATGTGCGAGGGGGGAACACTGCAGTGACATGATTGTGCGGTCAAATTAACCGCCAGGGTAATATACAGTCTACCAACAATCTATTATACAGTAATATACAGTCAAAGTCGACTACCAAGACTAAATTTGGATTCAGGAAAAAAAAAAACGATCAATCGGAGTTATCAAATTTGACGCAAGGATCTGCAGCTTTGCTGCACTATAACGTCATATATTCACTATTTAAAAAGTTCACCAAAATTTGGATCAGAGATCTTAAAATATCTGTCCTTGGTATACCTTCTGATTCTTTTTCCAAATATCACCAATAAGATAAATGAACCATTAATTATAACTGCCATCATGAATAATAACCAGGTCAATAAAGTTAAACCACATCTATCTAACCAGTATTGGAAAACCAAGGTGAAAACCATACCAATCATGTTTCTGATGAACAACATTAAAACCATAGCTTCACTTGCCATTTCGTGATAACAATCAATAGCGTAAGTCAAACAAATAGCACCAGTAGAACTCATACTGAAACCCAAGAATCCAACCCCAATAATGACAGAAACTGGCCATGGATTACCATTAGCATTACCTAAACCATAAGCTAATAAACCGCAAGCATTAAGAATAGTTGGAACAATCATAGCGTATAATCTAAATTCTGGTTCCATAACACCATTGTTTCTTTCGGCTAATTTAATAGTTAACCAGTCAACAAATTTACCACCGTATAACATACCGATGAAATTACCCACCAATGGGGAAAAGTTCATTAACCCAATTGGACCTGGAGCAAATCCATAAGGTTCAGCACCATAAATTGAAGCTTGAGTAGTTGAAATTAATGATAACCACATCATTTGTGCACCATAAATCAAACCACCCCATAAAACTGCTGGGAAAGAAATCATAAAAAATGGTCTATACCAAATACAGAGCCAAGATCTTGTATCATTGTATTTAGTTTGAATAATATTCATTTTTTGCCAGTAGGTTCTCATTGGAATTGATTGATCAACTGAAAAATCATCTCCATCAGTACTACTACTTGCATCCTTAACTTCATGATGTGCACCATTCTTATCAGGTTCTTCAGCAGCACCAGTAGTTTCATGAGACTTGATTTGTTCAAGAATTTCTTCTTCAAGTTCATTATCTTCACCTCTTCTGAAAGTTGTATCTTCCATATAAAATAATAAAACAATTAAGGTACCACCAAACATGATAATTTGAAGATAGTAAGACCATTGCCAACTTAATCTTTCAACAATATATCCACTGATAGCTGGACCTAAATAATTACCGAAATAAAGGGCCAAGATAAAAAGAGCCAAGAAACTAGCTCTTTCATGTTGGAAAAAAACGTCGGTGGTGGAAATTTCAACTAAAGAATCACATGGAGCAGCCGCAAAACCAGTAATAATGAAAGCACCATAAATTTGATTAACTGAAGTAGCTTGAGATCCAATTGCTTGAGCAATAATCATTAATTTACAACAAGAAACATAAACAAATCTTCTTCCTAATTTAAGAGCAGTTGGCTGCAAAAATAAGCAACCGAGACCTAAAAAGCAGAAACTAAGTGCCATTGCATTATTTAAATCTTTAATTGTACAATTTAATTCTACAGTCCAAAGAACCCAAATTGGTGATGTCCAAGAAACTGTTAAAGCTAAAAAAACTGCTAACCAAAATAAAACAAAAAATTGTTTAAATTTTTTAAATTTTGGCCATCTCAATGGATCGTTTGGATCTTTAGATGGCTGAGGTCTAAGAATGACTTTTTCATCACCACCTTCATTTTTTTTCACGTGTAAGTTGCCCGCAACATCAACCAAGTGAACAGTTCCTGGAACCAATTCTTCGTCAACCATTTTTAGTATTTTTAACCTTTTTTTGAGATTATCGGTGGTTTTTAACTGAAACCAAGCCCTGATAAGATAAGCAGGAACTGTTCGCGATCAGCCTAATTGGGCAATTGCCGGCAGTTATCTTAATTGTAATCTTGGACAACGGAAAGATCTTAATCGGAATCTTTTGCTATTGTAATTATCAAAATTCATTATCAATCATATATTCTCTATTAAGCGAAGGCGGTGATTTACAAAATTTTTATCTATTTCACTATCATTATATCAACTAATCAACTTCACTATCATTAAACCTCACAATCGCTTAACCTCACGATCCTGCATATTACCTCAGCAAATACCGCCCTATGCATCTTGCAGCTTTGTAATAGAATCAGCATCTGGTTCTTCTTCTTGATAAACTTTAAATTCATGCTTATTTTTTAACACTCCTTTCCTCTCAAATTTCTGTATAGTAGCCATTAATATAGCGCATAAAGCTTCAAGAACAAAGAAGAAGAATGTCATTGGATAAGCATATTTATAATTAGGAGCTTGATCTGCAGGGTACAAATATGGTGGTACAGCTGCAGTGAAAGAGAATGAAACAACTTCAACCATTCCAATTAAAATGTATCTCTGTTCAACTGCTGTACTCAAAGTTTCAGAAATCCATGAGATGAAAAGAGTACCAGCACCAGTCTCCATAAATAAAAGATACCATCCTGCAAATAGCGCTGCTCTGTTATCTTCGGGCCATACCCATAAAATTATACTTCCAATGATCGCTGGGACACACGCCAAGACAATGATCGCCCATCTAACACGGAATCCATCTGATAGCCAGGCCCATGTAAGGGTTGCAACAATTTGTAATCCATACCCTGCAGTAGGATAATTATTTATTTGGGCAACCGAATAATCACCAGTAGATCTAAGCCAAAGATTCATGTATCCATAAAGTCTGATACCCATGACATGAGCAGTGAAGGCAATACAGAAAAGATATAATGGCCAATCGGTAAATAATTGATAGAAATGTTTTAGTTGAATTTTGGGTCTAGTATTTCTATTACCTCTTTTCAATCTAGCAATTCCTAAAGCTCTATCATCTTCCTTTAACCATTTAGCTTTACTGGTATAAGGTTCATCTGGAATAGCAAAATATCCAACAAGAGCAACTGGGACAGTGATAATACCGTCAAAAATAAAAAGCCATCTCCAAGCAGCTAATCCATGCTTACCATTCATTCCTGAATATAATCCAGTTTGTAAGTACCCAGAAAACATTTGTCCTGCACTTGAGGAAGTTTGAAAAATACAAGTTCTTTTACCCAATTCATCTGGTAAGTAAAAATTTGAAAGAATTGTCATAATACCAATATAAGCAGTACTTTCGAATAAACCAATGAAAAATCTTAATACATAAATAGTTGTAACATTCTTTGCACCAGCCATAGCCATAACTAATGCACCATAAATTAACTCCATTGTAGGCAACCAAATTGAAGGTCTAATACGATTAATAGCATATTGAGAAGGAATTTGACCTACAATATAACCAATATAGAACCAAGTTAATTGCCAATTATATTGGTTACCACCAAATCTCAAATCTTCTTTCATACCAGAAACGTACGCATTTGAGATATTTGTTTGATCCAAATATTTAATAAAGTATGATAAACAACAGTAACTCATTACCCACATATCTAATTTCAAGATATACTTTCTTTCTTTAGGAGATTTGTCAAGAGAATCCCAAATGATTCTTCTAAATTTATTAAGTTTACCATTTTTCGCAGCCACTACATCAACCTTATTACTGGATGTGTGAGAAACCACTTGAACATCTTCTTCTTCAGCAGATACTTTATTAGCCGACATGCTTACTACTCAGATCAAGGTTATATCATCGTTTTTATATTGTCTTGTTAAAAAAATGAGGTGCTTATCGGACACCGCAGATAAGCCACAGATTCGGAAGTAATTACGACAAAAGGCCCAGACACCCATAATTAACAAAATTAATTGTGGCATAAATGTCCGACGAAAAATTTCCTGTTTGGGATGGATTTCCGGTGTCAAGTTCCGTTAAATATTCACCAATTTCTTTCTTTCTATAGGATAATGGTTAGTGAAGAAGAGGCAAAGAAAATTTACAACGATTCTATTCATATTGATGGTTTGAATATTTGTAATTTCGGTGAAGAAATTTTCAAACTGTGGCACGAAGGTGGAATTACTGCAGTTTCCGTAACCTGTGGTCTTTGGGAAAATTTCCGTGATACTATCGCCAACGTTATACAATGGAAAAAATGGTTTGATGAATACTCTGATTTAATTATACAAGTTCATCATGTTGAAGATATTAAAAAGGCTAAAGCTGAGAATAAGACTGGTGTTATTTTATCATGGCAGAACACTTCAGGAATAGAAGATCAATTAGGTTACTTAAGAATCTTCAGAGATTTAGGTGTTAAAATCATGCAATTAACTTATAATACTCAAAACTACTCTGGTGCTGGTTATACTGAATTAAAGGATTCTGGATTGACTGGATTTGGAAGAGAAGTGGTTGATGAAATGGCAAGATTAGGTATCGTTTGTGATTTATCTCATGTTGGTGAACAAACTACCAGAGATGTGATTGAATATTCTCCTAAACCACCATGCTTCTCTCATATTTTACCTGCTGGTCTTAAAGCTAGTGGTAGAAATAAGAGCGATGAGCTTATTAAATTATTGGGTGCAAAAGGAGGTTTTGTGGGTATAAGTCAGTTTGGTCCCCATATGCCTAAAGGTAATGATTCAACCATAGATGATTACGTTGACTGTGTAGATTACGTTATTTCGTTGATTGGAGAAGATTTGGTGGGTATTGGATCTGATGCCTCCGAGGGTCATGGTAGACCTTCACCATTCATGGAATGGTGTAACAAGGATAAAGGTTACGCTAGACAAATGGCACCATGGGGATCTCAAAAAGTAGTTAAACCTCTTGGACCTCTAGCTGAAAGACCTCAACTAGCCCTTGCAATGGCCAGGAAAGGATGGCTGAAGAGTAAAATCGAGAAAGTGTTAGGGCTTAATTGGTACAATTATTTAGAGAAAATATTCGATTCCGAATACTAGATTTATAGATCCATATATACTACTGTAGGAAATGTGCCCGCGCACGACCCTGGGGATCTCTAAGATCTCCAGTTTTCGCACCCAAATACTCTTTAATGTGATAATGAAACCAAAATCGTTAACGACAAGATTTAGGGTAGAGGATCGCACTTTCCAAGAAAGTACAGAGAAAAGCAAATATTCATGTCAGAGATGTCGAACTGCCAAAAGAAAATGTTCAAAACAACTTTCTGGTTGCTTTAACTGCTTTAAATCAGGAACAGTGTGTGAATACGCTCATCGAAAATCACGAATTGAGCCACACATCGATGAAAACTTCACTACAGAAACAAAACCTGGGACCCCGGTGGACGATTTCAAAGATTTTGAATTGCCAGTACAACATGAGAATACTAATCGTTTCATGCTCCCTTTACACCAAGAAGAACTGGAACCCACACCTAACTTTTTACTCACTATTCTAGGGTTTCCTCCATCTCTTTTCAGAAATTCATACATAAATGAGCCAGTATTGTCTAAAGATGTGGCAAGTAAGTTTATAGAGGCTTTTTTCCGACATAATCATCGATCTTATCCTTTTATTAATCAAGCTGCATTTCTTACTAGATTTGGAGAAATGCAATTTTTAAGTAATTTTGTCACTGATTATAATGACTTTGAAATTTTCATGGTAATGGCGATTGGATGTACGACTTTATCAAGGGCAGGTTTGATGGAAAAGGAAGATAATTATAGTAAATATTTTTCTGCAAAATCAATGAGATTCTTGTCACAAGAACACCATGTTTCACCCATTGATTCGATAAAAATGATGATGTTGCTATGTTTATACTCTTTCTTTGAACCGCGAGGTATTCATTCATGGAACTTATTTGGATTGGTTTCTCGAGCTGCTATATCATTGGGATTGAATCGGGGGACTAATGCTGATACTAAAGATAATGAAATGAGAAATAGATTGTTTTGGAGTATTTACAACATGGATAGACTTTTATCTACGAGTTTTGGAAGACCTTTAAGTCTTGATGAAGATAATATAGATGTCCCTCTTCCGACAAAGCAGGCTGAAGAGACAGAATTTAGCTTTAGAACAATGCTTTCGATAATTAAACTTAGAAAGATAGAGGGGACTATAATCAAAAAGCTCTACTCTCCGAAAGCCAAAACAATATACGGCCCAGAAGTCATACGACAAGTTCACGAAGAGTTAGATGAGTGGATAAAATTGAGTCCCAATACGTCTGAAAATTTGAGATTTCTCTCCTTCCATGGGTCACATTCGTGGTTTTTAGCCCGATACTTTCATTGCTTGATGTTGCTTTATCGACCTAGTTACTTAGTTACGGATCCCGACGTCACTCAGTTGGATAAATTGAGTGAATATTGTCTAAAAACTCTTTCTTACACTTATAAGCTTTTCAAGGCTAATCTTCTACCGTTAAATTGGATAACGTTGTATAGGTTTTTGACATTATGTTCTGCGACTTTATACTGCTTGTGTAATTGGAGTATTGATTTCTCTGAATCTAAACAAGAAATCTATTTATCGGTAGAGATTCTAAATGCTTTCAGTGAAAATTGGATCTTTGCAAGTAAATGCTCAAAAGTATTTCAAGACATTGTAGATAATATTTTAGAGATATCATTGACTGCAGGCGGCGGTGAAGTTTCTAGAGTAAAACAATTATCTGATGAGCTATTAGGTGCCAGTAGTGCATACCATCAAATCTTGGATGATAATTCTATAAATATGTCATTCACTAAACTTTTCAAACAGGATTTTATAGACCAGATATAATGTACATTGTGACAGAATCTCCATTCAAGTAGTGGGAGCATTCCCTTGTGAATCTACCGGTTAAACCTGAAACTTGATGGGAGACGGTTGCAGTTATTGTCTTTACGTCACCCGGTTCACGCACTACAATTGTTGGTGCTCGTATTTTAGCTGCATAGGCCGGGTATATCGCAGATAATTAAGTCTATAATAGGAAATGACAAGCACCCGTAAACGGAATAGAATTCCTAGAACCTGCTTCTATTGTAGGCAGAAGAAAATTAAATGTGACAAGAAAAAACCCCATTGCACTAGTTGTATAAAGAATAACACAACTGCATATTGTCATTATAAGCAAGATAAGCAACTTTTAAAGGATACTTGGTCTGATGATGTAGTTGATGCTGCAAGTGTAACAGATTCTTCTGCAACACCAGAAGAACCTAAATTCAAAAATGTTAAATCTTTGGTGGTTAAAAATAATAAACTTGCCAGTTGTTGTGGTACCTCCTATATGTTCATGGTGTTAAATGACGGTTATCAAATGGGGTTATTTTACGACAAATTTTCAAGAGAATTTAACGAGTTTCATGCTAAAGGTTTAGGTAACGATGAAGGTGGTACGGTAAGCTTCTATGAAAATGCTCTAGTTCCTCCTTTACCTATTTTACCCAATGCTGTTTGGTGTAAATTTTTGTTCAATAGATTCTTTGATCTCTGTGAACTGTTTCTTCCCTTTCTCGAAAGAAGCATGCTTTCCTCTAAGGCTGATATTTTATTCGATGGACAACCTTTGACACCTCAAAGGATTAACCAGAATCCTTTTTCAGCTTGCATTTTACTTATAGTATTAAGATTTGGGTATCTCACCATGGAAAAGAACCATCAGGTTCACACAACCATGAAAGACATCGATACTTTGGTTTATGTTAAATTTGCTGAGAAATTGCTACTTTCGCCTTATACTACTCATTGTGCTTCGAAACTTCAAGCATTACTTTTGCTTCGGGTCTACCAGATCTATGGTCCTGAAGATCCTGGCACCCTCGTTGCATCGAGTCTGGTAGTTTCAATAATTTGCCAAACTGCTAAAGATATAGGAATCATGAAAGATATTCAAGAATTAGGATTTACAAGTGATAGAGATCAATCTTTATGGGAAGTATTGCGTATATATGTTTTATTTCATGATGCTTACAATGCGTTCCTTGTGGGTCGTGAATTGATATTCTATGGAACTGATATTTTACTTAATGATTTAACTCCTCAAAACATTGAGACTAAAGGTAAAGAATACAGAGAAACCGTTGCTGGATTATTTGTGATATCCGAATTAACAAAATTATTGAGGAAAACCGTTCTAGCTTTCAATCATGGTCCTAAGCCATTGGCAGTTCTTGAGTCGGTGAATACCTCTTGCGATCAGCTTTTAAGCACTCTAGCTACCCCCCAAGCCAGCCAAATATTGATCAGTTTTAAAATGATCACATTCCACGTGTCTATAACAGTTCAATATCTATTGTACTTGGCCACTGGGCAAGAGGACTATATATTCACCTGTTTAAAGTCATGCTGTTATATAATGGCCACCACCAACGAGTATATTAGGACTCCACGAACATATGTAGTTCCCGGCCTTGAAGGGTTAATATTCCATCCCTTAATACTTCCTCTAAATAACACGGTGCTTATTCTTGGTGGACTCATTCCAAGGATATGGCTGAAAAACTTGTTAATAACCCCGGCTTTAAAAGCCTCTTTGGGGTTGGATGTGACCGCCACTTCAGATGACGTGACAGATAATATCTACAAGATGGTCAAGTTGGTTCATGTCACCATGATGGGGCGGACAGTAAACTTCTTTTTTAGTTATCATTTGGTGTTAGTAACTAAAATGATTATGGATTTCTACGAGAAGAGAGTTTCGCAGCCACAGGGTCCAGATACTTCTGTTTCAGGCGATATACTACTTCAAGAAGTGGAAGAATTTTGGTCTCATGACATTGACTTCAATACCTCATATGTCAATTACTTAGAAAACTTGACTTTGAAATCAGACCCTTTCCTCAACCCAGAAATTGCGTACCCTCAGTACTAGTGTGTAGATTAAGACATTTATTTTTCGCAGCTTATCGATAAGACCAGAGCCGCACGAGGTTTGACGTAAATAACTCGGCAGTTTTAAACTTGCAAAATTTCACTTTAATTCTAACCTGACAAAATGAAGTCAGAATTACCTCTCAACATGGAGAACGCTTCTAAATCTCTGAAAATTAGTTTCAGATTGGTCTCAACTATCTTAACTGCTTCTTTAGCTTGCTATGGAATTTTTCACTGGTTAAACCCTGCACAATCTGTGAATATTGAAAAACTTGAAAATTTGTGTCCACAATTGGAAAAGTTGGTTCCAAAACATCACGAGATTCTCGATGATATCGACTACTTCCATTCACCGGAATATAAAAATAAGTCATTGGCTGTCTGGGGAGACTCAGTTAGAATCGCTACATCTAATTATGATGATATGGGTGAAGTTGGGGAAGATTCCAGATGGGAAATTTTCTACAACTTCAGCAGCTTTCTTTTCGAGGCATTTCCTAATGTCACTGCTGCTTCTAAAGTTTCACGGGTGAACACTCATGGTTTGGTCTACACTATTAATGGTAAGAAAAAGGAGTTAAAGCCTGTCATGTTATGTGGACACCAAGATGTTGTTCCTGTCCCAGAAGAGACAGTTGAAAGATGGACATATCCACCATTCGCAGGAGTTTTCGATGGTGATTATCTTTGGGGAAGAGGAAGTAGTGATTGCAAGAACAATGTAATCGCTGTGTTTGAAGCACTAGAAGAATTATTATCTAAAGGTTTTGAACTGGAAAGAACTATCATTATTGCGTTAGGATTTGATGAAGAGACAAGTGGTCATAGGGGAGCTGCTAAGATCTCTGAATTTTTAGAAGACAAATGGGGTAAGGATTCGATTTTCATGATCATTGACGAAGGTGGGTTGGGTGTTCAGGATATTAATGGTGCTAGGTTTGCGTTGCCTGCTACCGGAGAAAAGGGCTATATAGATATAGTCGTTGATCTCTTTACTACAGGGGGTCATTCTTCAATTCCACCTAGACATACTGGGATTGGAATTTTGGCCGATTTGATTCATGAAATTGAAAGGGAAGAATTCCCTCTCGATCTTACCCCGAGAAGTCCTTTCTTTTACCAACTCCAATGTGAAGCCAAGGCTTCCAAGGATATGGACGAACAGTTGAGATCGGATATATCCCATATGAGCTCCGATAAGGCAGCTAAGAATAGAGTTTTAGAGGAACTTAGTTTGGTCTTGGATAGAAAAGCTCTCGTCCATACCACTCAGGCAGTTGACATTGTTTTTGGCGGAGTCAAAATTAATGCCCTCCCAGAAAAAGTAACAGTCAAGATCAACCATAGAGTCGCCTATGATTCTTCAATTGAAGAGACAAAACAAAAAGTTCTTGATGCAGTCAACAAAATCGCTGATAAGTTCCAAGTGGACGTTGAAGCATTCGGCGAACTGATGAAACAATTTCAAACTTCAAGTGGCCTTTTCAATATTTCAGCTGACACTGTTCCAATCAAAGCTGCCCCATTAACTCCCACCATTGGTAATCCTTCTTGGGATATTTTTGGTGGTACCATTAGACATGTTTTTGAAGATTTCGCTAAGTTTGATGAACCAAAAGAAGTGGTTGTCTCTCCATCTTGTATGACCGGGAATACGGACACTCGTCACTATTGGCAATTGACTAATAACATCTACAGATTCACTCCTGTTCTACAAAATAAAAGGTTAAATGCTCATGCAGTGGATGAAAGAGTTCAACTTGATGCCCATATTGATGGAGTGGCTTTCTTCTATCAATTTTTGAGAAATTTGAATGGCTACAGTGGTAACTAATCAGATAATAAGTAGTTCAAAATCGAATAAATTGTCTTTTCTATCATTCCTCTATTCTTTGTAACTCTAGCCTTTACTTGGGATGATCTGAACAATTTGGTTCCCTTCTTCAAATCAGTGTAATTCACAAGAATGTGGTTTTTACAATTCAACATGAACAGACTAAATATTTACTAAGCTTTGTATTCTATAGATGTATAAGTAACAATTCAAATAGTCAAAGTGTCTTGAGACTGTTTCGGAGTTGTCAAGATTTCTTTCCCATTTTAAAAATCCAATGGGTGCAAAAAGCGTCTTGTCACATAAAAATCTTGTTTCAACAAGAAACTATTTTTCAAAATACTTGTATATTTACAAAACACCCAGTAGGTCTTACGAGACTAAGGTTCACAGACATGGCCTTAATAAGTTCGTATGAAATCCCCTCCAAATAATGCAATCTCTTAGAATCACTGGCCCATCCTCCCTGATTCTTGATATCCTCGTCACAAACACTCAATCAACTCAGTCTCTGGCTCCATTACGCCTCAAAGAATGGGAACAGTCCCATTTCACCTTTGCCAATGAGCTCTAAATACAACTAATCTATTCTCATAACCTAAACTAATATCTTTATAAACTGTAGAGAATTGAAACTTTAATTGAAATAGGATTCAGTGTCTACGCTTCAGTCTCTTCAACATATACCTCAGAAATTGTGGTATGCTGTGTAGAATAAGCTCAATTACATCACCCTTAAGTTCATTGGCCGAAGAAGAATTTCACCCATAAGCATTTCAAAAATGGTATTCAAGCATCGTACTGTTGAATTTTACTGCCACAAGCATTTTGGTATTGTCTGGTCATCATATATTGCAATTCGTTGATCATCGTACAAAAGGTTTCGATCGAAAGCATCATCGGTATATTTCATCAAGTCTCTGTTCATGCTCTTCAAGTCGAAGACTCCCTGTAAGATATTCCACCATGGTTTGCTTATCAAACTTGTAGTCTTCTTCAATAAGTCTATCTCTCCACATTTATATAGAAAATCCTGTGTGGGATGCTTTTTACATCCAGTGTTTCAGAATATGCAAAGACGCCGATCCACGTTTTTAAGAACAAAAGCTACACCTCCACAGCCAGGCCTCTTTTTTGATGGACGAAATATGGGTGTCATTCGTTCAGTACCGAGACAGACAAAACTGGATTTCTTGTGATTTTTGGCCCATTCAATCAAATCAAAAACTTCTAAATGTGAGACTTCTTATGCAGCTTCTGCAAAACTTGCAGATTGTGCATAAAACCATAAGAAAAAGAGGGGGCAGGTGCATTTACATTCGTTTCACCCTAGAAAAATAGAATTTTTCTTTATACATATATATATTGACTAGCCCTCAATTTCTTTGCTTTGAAATATAGGTGAAAGATTCACCAAATTAAATATATGTACATTTTTACCTCCGTTTTGCAGCCTTTTACTGCCCATCTTCTGCGAGGTACCATGCACTAGACGTGCGAGATCCAAATCCATCAAAAACCTCTTTATAGTGATTTCTCAACTATTTCGGCAGATTTGAGATTCTTGAAAGATCTACATAATATTTGCAAGCTAATTAATATATATGGAGAGAATTCAAGGCTTCTTGGTTGATTTTGGCGGCTAAAAATGAAAATTTTCATTTTCGACTGTGGAATTTAGTCAGGCAACAAAATCTGTAGTTGTACACATCCGTGATAGTTTAGTGGCTAGAATTACCGCTTGTCGCGTGGTAGACCGGGGTTCAATTCCCCGTCGCGGAGTTGTTCTTTTTTGACATCTTTCTAGATGTTTTTTTTTTGGTTTGGGCCTTTTAAACAGCTTTTAGAGTCTTTTTTAAGAGTTCAAATTGGCTGTTAAGCCTCGCTCGCTTCCCAATGGGCCATGATTTGCAGTTCCGCGAAAACGTCCGTGTTAAAATAGTCCGTCAAATAGTCCGAGTTTTTAGTCGGACTCCGAAAAAAAATTCCAACGAACACGGACTTTTATGTAACAGTGAGAAGTGTGAGGACAGAAAGAAAAGTTTTTTTTTTTTTCAGTTTGTGAAAGGCCCTTCTCGATTAGGAAATAAAGGGTGGGTTAAAACGTGAAAGGTGGTAAGACGGTACCTATTAAGGTCAAATCGGGGCAACATATGATGTTCATTACTACCTAAATAAATTGTATGGTTCGCACACTACTCAGTACATGAATCTTGCGTAATTTGCAGCCAAAATATGTAGTTCGAAAGCTATAGCTTGAAAATCATCTAGTTATCATTAAACATGTACCTCCTGCGTGTCTTATAGGGCTTCGAGTTCGTAGAACAAAATTTGTATAGCTACAGGTATATGAACTAGGAATAGTTACCTCATAAATTTTGACATTAAATCATCCTTCGATGAATCTGGATACCTCAAGGAACTTTTCACTAAACAAGAATCATATGGAAATTCAGTTTTCCCGGTGTAGAGGCCCAAGGGTGTATAAAGATAAGGAGAAGCTTCTAATTGTAAGAAAAGTGTCATTTATTGAATCGCTGGCCAGTGTTTCTGCGTTATACCACCTTCTTTAGGTCAGGTCAGAAGCAGAAAATCTTGACATTAGGTCTCTCTCTAACGAGTTTCTGAGTCTCAGTAAGTAGGAGATTCACAGTTGGGGGAAATGGCCTCCTCAGGTTGTTCATTAGATAGATTGATGTAAATCTGCTGGTTATTCAACCACAAGATGAGAATTTTAAAATGAAGCTCTAAAAGTTTATTATTCATATTCAATTGAAAAGAGGTCAGCTCTGGGGGGGGGGACATATATGTCAGATGATTGAATGACTTCTGAAGCCGGATAGTGCATAGGCCTACCTTTTGTGAAAAATGGGATAAGATGAGATTTACTTGACGATTGCAGTTACAGGCATTAATGAGTTAGGTATCGGGTATTTGTTGTTATATTTAAAAAGGGCGAAGATAAGAGAAGCCCATAGAGTATAGCATTTCTTGTGTCTATAAAAATTCAAGAGATTCTTATATGCTAATCCATGATGCGATCTGTTTAGTTGAGACTAAAGCATATTCCAAAAACTTCTGCATCTGTATGCATGTCACTGAGGCCGCCAGTTGGTCCCTTATAAATATAGGTGATTTTCGCTTGTGTATAAGGAAAAATAGAAACTTACATAAATGTCAAATTTTGTTACAAAACTTTTAAATAAAGAATACATTTACATCGAGAAAAATCCACAAACAGGTATTGCTGCCAAGGCAGAAGAGACAAACTTGTTTATATGTCATTTTTTCTTTAATGGATTATTAAACAGCCCTTACGAGGGAGGGGAATACTACGGAATAATGCATCTCTCTGTTGATTACCCAAAGGAATTTCCTAGCATTGAAATTATCACACCCAATGGGAGGTTCAAAACATCTTTTATATTGTGCTTGCATGTTGACAAGTTAGTAAAAGGTAGCTGGAATATGGGCGAGGTAATTCATGGACTCAGGGTCTTCATGAATACGAATGAATCAGCAACTGGCTCAATTTGTACTTCAATTGAAACCAAGAAACAGTACGCCAAAGAAAGTAAAACTTTCAATAGAAATCATCCAGACTTTCAAAGAGCCTTCCCCGAACTATTATGAGAGACGACCTAACACGAGAAACCATCGCTTTTTACGGAATGATTATATAAATTCGGAATTTTGTAGAATAAACTACCACTTCTTTGGATCCACTCTAGGCATCATGTGATAGAATTTTGATATTTCCATCAATAATTGGAATGTGTTACTACCGAAGGTTTTTGTTTGCAGACAGATCACACAATGTCGTCAAGTTAATTCAATACTATGTAAGGTGTAGCACAATAATTTCTGAAAATCTGGGAAATGGTTTAAACATGATATTGCAGACCAGTTGCACTCTTATCACCGCTTTGAGGCTAAATTGATAGGACCCACTGCATACTTAACTCCAGTAAAAGTTTCGTTTAACTCAGCCCAATTGGGTAACTGATGATTATATCGTGCATATAAGAGCTGCGTGTAAATTGCTGCAATTTTTCTGAGGTAGTCGGCCTTTGCGGATTTGTACGGCCGTGTCTGCTTCAATGGTAACCAAGTACTTTTTGATTGATTTGGAAGTACTGCAGTAAACCACCCAGGAAGTAGGATACCACTGGGACTTAAAAAAATATACAACGCTATGAAAAAAGTTTTGCAGAGAAGAAGTAATGTATTTTGCCCATGCAACTTAAGCAGCTCATCGATTTGAAAAACCGTTGCTTAAAGCCGATTACAGGGCTCATAATCGCATTTATCCGGTTAGAGTGGTACCCTTTTTTTTTTTTGGCTGGGCGGGATTAGTAAGCTGCAAATTGCGCAATATATATAAAGCTCCCTTCTCTCGCATACTTTTGCATAACTCTCTCATAGCCTTTAATAATGTCAGTTGAAATCAAACCTTTAAAAGATACCAAAGCTTTCGAAAAAATCAAGGTCGGCCCAGTCGAACTTGGCCATAGAATTGTTTTCCCACCAACCACCAGAATGAGAGCTCTCGAAGATCACACTCCTTCTGAAATGCAACTTAGATACTATGATGCAAGATCAAAGTATCCAGGTTCTTTACTTATTGTTGAGGGTACTTTCCCTACTGCTAAAACTGGTCTTTACGATGGGGCCCCAGGTATTTATACCGACAGACAAGTCGCTGGATGGAAAGCCATCAATGAAAAGATTCACAAAAATGGTTCATACTCTGCTGTTCAATTCTGGGGTTTGGGACGTGTTGCCGATCCAGTTGCTAATAAGAAAGCCGGTGAAAAATTAGTTGCACCATCAGCTATCTACCATGATGAAGCTACCAAGGAAGCTGCTGAAAAGATTGGTAACCCAATTCATGCTTTGACTACTGAAGAAGTCGAGAATTTGATCAAAGATGACTACACAAAGGCTGCTAAGAATGCTATTGCTGCTGGTTTCGATATCATCGAACTCCACATGGCTCATGGATACATTTTGGATTGTTTCTTACAATCTTCCACAAACAAGAGAACCGACAAGTATGGTGGTTCTATTGAAAACAGAGCTAGATTTCCATTAGAACTTGTTGATCACTTGACTGAAGTCGTTGGTGCCGAAAGATTAGCTATTAGAATCTCACCATGGGCTAAGTTCCAAGCTATGAAAGCTGAAGAAGACGAAATTAATCCAATTGCTCAATTTGGATACTTGGTCAGTCAATTGGAGAACAGAGGAAAGGCTGGTAAAAGACTCGCTTATATTTCTCTTGTTGAACCAAGAGTCGAAGGTATTTTCAATGTTGATGAAAAAGATCAAGTTGGATCAAATGACTTTGTCAAAACCATCTGGTCTGGTACTCTTATGAGAGCCGGTAACTACACCTACGATGCTCCAGACTTTACTCAATTGAAGGAAGATTTAGCAGACAATAGAACTATTGTTGGTTTCTCAAGATACTACATTTCAAATCCAGACCTTGTTGCCAAGTTACACGATGGTCATGCATTAACCCCATATGATAGAAATACTTTCTACGCTCCTTCCGATTGGGGATACAATTCTTACCCAGCTTATGGAGCAGAACAAGGAAGCCAAGAGGAATTCGAAAAGGTCCTCCCTCAAGCTATTTCTGGATTGAAGCTTTAAATAGAGTAAATAGTTTAGACATATAAATATAGTTGCAGAAAGCGTACACATATTTAAATTTGCAGCCAAGAAAACAGCGTCGACTTCAGATATATGGTGACAAATCAATCACGGGTAGATTTCCT
The DNA here is from genome assembly GCA_030563465.1 of Yamadazyma diddensiae. NCBI lineage: Eukaryota > Fungi > Ascomycota > Pichiomycetes > Serinales > Debaryomycetaceae > Yamadazyma > Yamadazyma diddensiae. The sequence goes on from JAJMIX010000046.1 coordinate 21,095, forward strand.
AATCGGTATGTGATTACACATCCTGTGAATCACTGTTGCAATTAGGAGGGGCGCGTTTGGGGGACACGGGTATATTTCCTATTACAGAGTTGGCACAATACCCGACGTGCTGACTAATTAGGGGTACAATATAAAACTTTAGCAATTGGCAACAATTGGCTACACTACTTCAAAACTGAAATGTCTGTTAACGTCAAATCATTGAAAGATACAAAAGCTTTCCAAAAAATCAAGGTCGGTAATATCGAACTTGGCCACCGAATCACTTTCCCCCCCACCACTAGAAACAGAGCTAACCCCGACCATACTCCCTCGGATTTGCAACTAGAATACTACACCGATAGAAGTGTATTTCCGGGAACACTCATTGTCACCGAGGGGACTTTTCCTACTGCTAAAACTGGAGTTTATGAACACACTCCCGGTATATTTAACGAAAAACAAGTTAAAGCATGGAAATTAATCAATGATAAAATCCACGACAACGGTTCATTCTCATCGATTCAATTTTGGGGATTGGGTCGTGTCGCTGACCCAGCGGCAACCAAAAAATTAGGATCCAAATTGAATGCTCCTTCAGAAATTTATCATGAAGAATCTGCCAAAGAGGCAGCCGAAAAGGCAGGAAATCCCATTCATGCTTTAACTACTGAAGAAATTGAAAATTTGATCAAACACGATTATACAATTGCTGCGAAAAATGCAATCGCGGCAGGCTTTGATATCATTGAACTCCATATGGCTCATGGATATATTTTGGATTGTTTCTTACAATCTTCCACCAACAAGAGAACCGACAAATATGGTGGCTCTATTGAAAACAGAGCTAGATTTCCATTGGAGCTCGTTGACCACTTGTCGGAGGTTGTTGGTGCCGAAAGATTAGCTATTAGAATCTCACCATGGGCTAAGTTTCAAGCTATGAAAGCTGAAGAAGACGAAGTTCATCCTATTGCTCAATTTGGGTACTTGGTTAGTCAATTGGAGAACAGAGGTAAGGCAGGTAAAAGACTTGCATATATCTCCCTTGTAGAACCTAGGGTTCAAGGTAATATTTCAGTTGACGAAAAAGAGCAAATTGGATCAAACGAATTCATTAAGATTATTTGGTCTGGGATCCTTATGAGAGCTGGAAATTACACTTACGATGCACCAGACTTCAAGCAGTTACTTGCAGATTTAGATGACGATAGAACTTTGGTAGGTTTTTCAAGATATTTCATTTCTAACCCAGATTTGGTTCATAGATTGCACGACGGTATTGCTTTGACACCATACGATAGAGGTACATTCTATGGTCAACTCAATTGGGGATATAACACTTATGCTAAAGCTGGTGAAGAAGCAGATGATAAAGAGAAGAACTTGAAAATTACTCCAAAACAAATAGTTTAGGTTATAGAATTATATAGTCAATTATGAAATATGAATTATAAGAGGTGTGGAAGAAGAACCCAGTATGTTGGGAGAGTACCGGGTATCTGCCCCACATTCTGTATTGTATAGCTAAGGCATTTATTCTTGTTTTTACAGACCAAGATGGAGTTCCCTTTTGTACATATCATACGTAGTAACATTGGTGATCTATGTACATGAGAGACGATTAAGACTAAGAAGTTGTCATTTTTGACAGAATTACAAGGCTGAAAATGAGAGCAAGTACGAGCCTTGTTATTTACTGATCCACTATTTTTCCCATGCCTCCATTAACCTAAACGTTCCACCATTAAACTTACTCTTGGCACAGCTCTTACAACTGTTGGCTACACGGCAAAGTCGTGCACTACCCACTGATAATGAAGGAATTCACACCGAAGTTGAACTAGACGTAAGCAACTGAAACCAGCAGCCGGACCCTTAGCCACCCACAACACCCACTAAAAGCGCACAGTATCCGTCACAAACTCCCACCACAACACCGCCATCTTCACATGTCCAGCGGGTGCAACCACTAACGGGTGCCAGCAGCCCTGCGTCGCGGTTGGTGCACTACAACCATAATCGCAGCCAATCTGCAGCAATCACCAAGATCAAGCAAGTATCCCCATATCCCTCAGTATCCCTATATCCCCTCAGTGGCCCCTTTACCCATTCCACAGAACCACTAAACCTACAGCAACAGCCCAACTTCACGGCACCACCTTCCTTCTCCCTGCACTTTCCTTTGCACCTCGCACCCTCACCTCGCTCCTCGCACCTCGCACCCTCGCACTACCTCCCGCACCATTTCCTCCCACCGTCTCCATCATTCCGCATCCCAAATTTCACTTCCACATCTGAATGTCTACACCTTCACCGAGAAATCATGCTACTGTAACAAATGGCTCCGTGTTATCACGGTTAATGCTTCTTTTCACTCAATTACCAAAACTTGTTTCTGCCCTCCCAATTGGTCCTAGAGCCATAAATCATGTAAAAACAAAGGAACATATGACTCCCGAACAATTTTATGTCAATTTACTCATATCGATTATTTTAGTGCTATTGGGTGGTGTTTTCGCCGGTTTAACTATTGGATTAATGGGACAAGATGAAGTGTATTTGAAAGTCATGGCCACGTCTGGTGATACTAATGAACGTAGTCATGCTAGAAAAGTGTTGAAGTTGATTGGTAGAGGTAAACATTGGGTTTTAATTACGTTATTATTATCTAATGTCATCACCAATGAAACGTTACCTATCGTATTGGATCGTTGTTTGGGAGGTGGTTGGCCTGCTGTCGTCACTTCTACTGCTTCGATTGTGATTTTTGGAGAAATTATTCCTCAAAGTATTTGTGTTAGATACGGTCTTGAAGTGGGTGCTTATTGTTCACCATTTGTCTTGTTATTGATGTATATTATGTATCCTATTGCGTTCCCTATAGCCATGTTATTGGACCATATTTTGGGTGAAGATCACGGTACCGTGTACAAAAAAAGCGGATTGAAAACTCTTGTTACGTTACATAAAACCATGGGAGTTGAGAGATTGAATGAGGACGAAGTTACCATCATTTCTGCCGTGTTGGATTTGAAAGAGAAACCTGTAAAAGCTATCATGACTCCTATGGACAGAGTGTATACCATGAGTGCTAATACTATTTTAGATGAGAAAACGGTCGAGGAGATTTTCAATGCTGGATTCTCGAGAATCCCCATTCACGTTCCAGGTGAGCCAATGAACTTTATTGGAATGTTGTTGGTTAGAGTCTTGATCAGTTATGATCCTGAAGATGCCTTGCCAGTTGCCTCCTTCCCATTGGCTACTTTACCTGAGACCGGTACCGATACTTCGTGTTTGAACATTTTGAATTATTTCCAAGAGGGAAAGAGTCATATGATTGTCGTTAGTGACAACCCAGGTGAGGCATTTGGAGCTCTTGGGGTTTTAACTTTAGAAGATGTGATTGAAGAATTGATTGGTGAAGAAATTGTTGATGAATCTGACGTTTATATTGATATTAATAAGAATATCAAAAGGACTGATCCAGGTCCTTTAGCTAAGAGAAATTTGACCAGTTATTTACATAATTTGTATCAAAGATCAAGTAATGCATCCAAGAAAAATTCTTTGGATCTTAAAAGGGTTTCTCTTGATACGCCGGCATCACCTAAAAACGATCTTCATCCAACCAATAGTAGATCTGGTGCTTTATTGGCTAATAACAATATGTTAGGAGCTTTAGATGCTAATAAAACCTGGAAACCAATTAATCCTGCTAATAATCCTTTGGAAACTTCAAAACTGTTTGTAACCATCAAAAGACCTGACATTGAAAGCGTCAAGAATTCAGTTTTACAGAGCCCGAGACAAAGACCCGAGGAAAATGAAATACTAGAAAACAGAGACTTTGGTACAATTCATACCACTGAACAAGGAGCTTTAACTCACCAAAGATCTATCAATGATGACAAGAATGGTGATCATAAATTCTTACTCCCTAACGAACGTGAAGCGGATATCAGTGATTTCCAAAATCGAATCACCATTCCTGAAAATGGTGAAATCACTCAACAGAAACAGTATCGTACTGGTGGTATTGTTGAATCGGTGATTAATGTTAAGGGAGTTCATAAGACAATCATTGAGAATGTTAGTGATGAAGAGAGAGCTATGGAATTTAGTGATAGCGAGTCTCACCATTTACTCGATGACAGGAGATAGTGTAGAGTAGTTTGCGATTAATACATATTATGAAGTTTTTTGAACGTCAATTGACGTCTGGATCCCAAGTATCTGGTTAACTAAGTGTCTGATCCCAGGTTATCTGGGTCAACTAAGGGTCTGGATTCTAAGCGAAGTTGAGCTGCAAGATTCGAGTTACGAAGAAATCCCCAGACACCTCTGGGCGTCTGATCAGCCTAGCCGGGTACACATCGCAAGAGGCCCCGGCAACCGACCTTCACCACGAAACAGGTAAGCTTTTGTAAGGGCGCCGGTAAGCCTTTGTCATGGCACCGGTAAGCCTCCGGCACGGCACCAGTAAGCCCGCTCTGGTACGAGACCATTTACGAATCCTGGCGCAGAGATGCATGAACTATATATCCTAAAAGAGCCGAATTTCGAGAACAACAAACAACAACAAAAATTACACATCATATAGCACAGCCCATAGGTTCCCACTCACTTGTGCCTTTCATTTCCTCGAGAGGAACCTACACTAATGCCGTTGACTCGTAAAGATGGCTGCTAAACTTGGGAGCTTATATGCAGGCCCACAACTGAGAAAAAGCAGTTCCCATACCGACACCCGCCATTAAAATCCCCACAAAGCGTCGTATAAACAAAAAACATAACTACAACGGGATGACACCTGACACCCACTTCCCAACAGTATAAGATACCCCATATAGATTGACAGCCGTTAGTACCGCTGCGCGGCTAAATACCGCGGCTCGTGCCAGTCTCACAGGACACCAGGGGCCGCTTGCCATCGATGAGCTAACTTAGCATATCGCAACCCATAATGAAAGACGAAAAATCCAGCTCTTTCAAAAATTTATTCAAATCAGATGATGATGATAGATCATATAGATTCTTTCTTAAAAAGAGAGATACAACATCAAGTTCAAGTTCACTAGAAAACTCCTCGTCTATTGGTTCAGAAGATAAAAAATCTAGCCATGTCTCATTGCGTCGATTTTTCAATAAATTAAAACCTGATGAACCAAAGGAGAAGAAAAAACACCATTTCCTCCCGTCTCATCCAGGAAGTGAATTATATAGAAAGTATACTAAAGGTAAATTACTTGGTACTGGCGCTTCAGGTTCTGTTAATCTCGTCCATTTGAAAACTGACCCCACCAAAGTATATGCTGTGAAAAAATTCAGAGCAAAGTTACACAACGAGACCGAAGCTGACTATAAGATAAAAGTGAGTAACGAATTCAAAGTTGGGGAGATTTTGGTTCACGAGAATTTGATTAAAACTGCCGAATTAATCAAGGATAATCATGGGGTTTTTGGCAGTCCTGATTACTACATTATCATGGAGTATTGCAAATATGATTTTTTCAATTTGGTGATGTCTGGATTGATGGACATCAACGAAACCAATTGCTACTTCTCTCAGATCATCAATGGGGTCAGTTATTTACATTCAATGGGGTTGGCCCATAGAGATCTTAAATTAGATAATTGCGTAGTTAACGACAAAGGTATACTTAAATTGATTGATTTTGGCAGTGCAGTGCAATTCCGTAAGCAATACACTCCCGATACGGACCCACAGGATGTTTTGATGGTGGGTGACAGACAGTATAAATTGGTGTTATCGACGGGGATTGTGGGCAGTGATCCGTACTTGAGTCCTGAAGTTTTCACTCAAATTGAACCCCAGGGTCAAACCGGTTATGACGCTAGAAAAGTTGATGTATGGAGTATCGCTATAATATACTGCTGTATGGTATTAAGGAGATTCCCATGGAAATTACCCAAGACTAGTGATCCAAGTTACAAACTGTACTTGCACGATGAACGTAAATTATTCAAACTTTTACCTGAAAATTCGGTTGATTTGATTAGACACATGTTAAAACCTAAAGACGATAGATATTTAATTGAAGATGTATTGAATCATGAATATGTAAAATCAATTGATTTCTGTACAACTGAACAAGCTGTCACTGACCACGAACATCATTTGGTTACAGAAGAACAATTAGAGCAGATAAATAATGAGAGGGAGATGGTTAAAAAGTTGAAACAGACAGGAATGGCATAAATGACTTTATATGACTATGTAGGATAATAAAAATCTAGATTTCTGTGGTCTATATGGCCTGATCCTTCTAGACGATCAATTGTCATTCTGTGTCTGGACTGTAGAATACTTCTTCCCAGACCAACCATATGCCTCACGACAGAATGATCGGCTTGGGCTGTGGCAGAAGATCCAGACAACGAATATTTGCAAATATACCGGTGTTACGCATTATATACAAACCAAAACGGTATTAGCGATCCCACATTAGAGTTTCGTATCTATTCTCATATTACAGTGAAACAAACTCTAGTAAGGTACTGCGCTTATCAAGGTTAGGCTACGTTTAGAGATACTATTTAGTTTATGGTCAAGTCTAGAGTTTTGCACCCAAAGGCCATTGTGACATCCATCGCAAATTCATTGTTGTGTCTATTGTAGCGTAGATCGCAATTCCAATAACTTCAACGGTTCGGCCGAGGATATCAGATACAAATATCAAGAATACGAAAACCGTCACTCTCACAGCAACCGGCTGATATAGAGTTTTCAGTTAAACCGGCCGGATCGAACTCTGTTCGAATTCCGCGGGAGGTGGTACGGTGGGCAATAAAATAAGGCGGAAGTCGTCGCCTCGAGGCAACCCTCCACCGCCTTACCCCATATTTGACAGCACAGACATACCGCCTTGATCATCCATTGCTGTGTTGTACATACAGACATGAAGTAGTTAAACAAGAACTAGACGTGTTTTAAAGAGAACCATGCGATTAGACTCTAGTAAAATCTCAACTTAGAATGTCCATAGTAGGCACACCCCAATTAAACTATTTCCAAAAATGGATAATGAAATGCATCTGCGGTATACCGTTGATGCCGGATGAAAAGGTTAAACTACAGTTAAATAAATCGATATTAAATTATATATAATTAATCAGACCTTGGTGACGAAATATCAAACCTGAAATGGACACCTGAAATTTTGCCAACAATAGTATTAGTACAATCAAGGTGACAATAGCGGGCCCTGGGAAAAGAAATTTCCTCAGCAATGAGCAAACGACATGAATTGCTCGTGTCGCGTACCCCTTAACCATCCACGACCTCATGCTGCATCTGTTTCACCAAATACTGCATTGGGATTCCTCTATATATATGCCACAAACCCCAATTTAACATATTTGGAAATTCAGTTTTTGTATCTTAAATTTGTATTTAAATTATACGTCCGTTCATTATGTTGAAAGCATTTAAATCCCTGACTCCGTCTTCTCTGAAGGCAAGTCCTGCAAAACCGGTATCAGCTCTGGTATCCACTTCCACTGCAAAACCGGCCATTTCAGTAAACACAAACCTTCAACGTAATAAACTGGTGCAAAGTTCAAAAAGTGTTTCATCAGCAAAATCAAATCTGTCACTTATATCGGCTAAATCTGCTTCGTCCATGTCGTCAAATTCGTCGACCGTGGACCAAAAAATCAAGCATTCTACTATTTTAAGTCCTATTTCCCAAAGTCCATTTGTGCCAAATTACACTTCATATAAATTTTTAATTGTTGATGATAATCCTATAAATTTAAAGATTTTATACAAGATATTAAATAAGATTTTTCCTAATAGTTTAATTGTTAAATTATCTAATAGTTCTACGATTATGAAATTATTAGAGCAGGAAAAATTTGACTTGGTATTTTTGGATATTGAAATGCCACCAATTAATGGAGTTGAAATTAGTAAGAGAATACGAAGTTATAAAAAATATAACAAATTGGGATTAATCGCAGTTACTACAAGAAGTACCGAAAAAGATTTAAAGGTTTATAAAAAAAACGGAATTGATTTCACATTTAAGAAACCGCTTAATTACAATTTGAATTTGATATTGAACAATATTGAGATAATTTTAAATTATCGTAGAAATAAGTAATGATTTATGATGTATATTAATGTAAAATAGAGGTGTCAATAGACACTCACCAGTACAAAAATCTAGCCCAGTCTAGGCCGGGCCTGGCCAGCTTTGGCGAGCATTTGGCCATCTTTAGGCGGCCTCGCAGTATTCCAGCCACGATCTATGCCTATTCGGGGAAAATAGCAATCTAGCCCTGGCACATCGGCACTTTTATTTTTTCCTCTTCGGACTCATCGGCGAATCCATGTTAAAGTTCCGAGGTGAACAATCTAATATTGCGTTATTGTTAAAAAATATTATGAGCAATTAGCAATTTTTATGCTAATGAATATTTTGACAATAACTTTCCCCGTATTACATCACTATAATCTCCGCCTTTATGTTTAAAATGTAAATGTCGTGTATTTCTCTGTAAAAATCTCTATATCTATTGTTGTCGGTTAACATTGACAAGGTTCTACTATTGCTGCAGCAAATGCCAAATCTGAAAGTGTAGCAAATGTGAAGCAAATGTTAACATTTGCCTGTTCGCCAACTTGCCTGTTTCCTGTTCGCCTGTCGGCAACTATGCAACAGCGGTTAAATCAGATATCTTTAAATCTCTAGTAGTCCAGACCCTTACGGTTGCTTATCCTTCCCAAGATTGTTAATACGTAATATCCATATACCTTTATTACCCTATATACCTTACCTAATCGACTTCTTCGACAGTTGGGCCATCACCGGCACCAGCTCCTGGAGCACCGCCTGGAGCACCGCCTGGGAATCCACCTGGAGCACCACCAGCACCTGGAGCACCACCGGCACCAGCACCATAAGCAGCAGTCATAATTGGATTGGCTACACTTTCCAATTCTTTTTGCTTATCACTATATTCATCAGTAGCTGCTTGTTGAGATTCATCTAACCATGTAATAGTTTCATCAATGGCTTTATTCAATTTCTCTTTATCATCAGCAGGAATCTTATCTTTGAATTCACCATCATTGACGGAATTCTTTAATTGATAAGCATAAGATTCCAATCCATTCTTAGCTTGAACTCTTGCGGCTTCCTTTTCATCTTCCTCTTTGAATTTTTCAGCTTCTGAAACCATTCTTTCAATATCATCTTTAGATAATCTACCTTTATCATTGGTAATGGTAATCTTTTGTTGTTTACCAGTACCCTTTTCAACGGCAGAAACATTTAAAATACCATTTGCATCAACATCAAATGTCACTTCAATTTGTGGTACACCTCTTGGAGCTGGAGGAATACCTGATAATTCAAATTTACCTAATAAATTATTATCTTTAGTCTTTGCTCTTTCACCTTCAAATACTTGAATCAAAACTCCAGGTTGATTATCAGCATAAGTAGAGAAAGTTTCAGATTTTTTGGTTGGAATGGTTGAATTTCTTGGAATCAATTTGGTCATGATACCACCAGCAGTTTCAATACCCAAAGACAATGGAGCAACATCCAATAATAACAAATCTTGAGTCTTTGAAGATGTATCACCGGTTAAAATGGCAGCTTGAACTGCAGCACCATATGCAACGGCTTCATCTGGATTGATTGATTTGTTTGGTTCTTTACCGTTGAAGTAATCAGATACTAATTTTTGAATCTTTGGAATTCTAGTTGATCCACCAACAAGGACAATTTCATTAACTTGAGATTTGTCTAATTTAGCGTCTTTCAAAACTTTTTCAACTGGATCAACAGTAGATCTGAATAAATCAGCACATAATTCTTCAAATCTAGCTCTAGTAATTGAAGTATAGAAATCAATACCTTCATATAAAGAGTCAATTTCAATTGAAGTTTGAGCCGATGATGATAAACTTCTCTTAGCTCTTTCACAAGCAGTTCTTAATCTTCTTAAAGCTCTTTGATTACCAGAAATATCTTTCTTATTCTTTCTCTTAAATTCAGTAATGAAGTGATTGACTAATCTGTTATCAAAATCTTCACCACCTAAATGAGTATCACCTGCGGTGGCCTTGACTTCAAAAATACCTTCATCAATTGCTAAAAGAGAAACATCAAAAGTACCACCACCTAAATCGAAAATCAACACGTTTTGTTCTCCAGTAGCGTCTGATTTCTTATCTAATCCATAAGCAATTGCAGCAGCAGTAGGTTCATTAATAATTCTTAAAACATTTAATCCAGCAATTAATCCAGCATCTTTTGTAGCCTGTCTTTCTGAATCATTAAAATAAGCTGGAACTGTAACGACCGCATCTTTAACTTCTCCACCTAAAAATCCTTCTGCTGTTTCTTTCATTTTACTTAAAACCATTGAGGAGATTTCTTCAGGAGTAAATTGTTTTGTTTCACCTTTGAATTCAACTTGAATAACTGGTTTACCAGATTTTTCAATGACTTTAAATGGGAAATGTTTGATATCATTTTGTAATTGCAGTTCTTCAAACTTTCTACCAATCATTCTTTTAGCATCAAAAACTGTATTTGATGGATTCATAGCAGCTTGATTCTTTGCTGCATCACCAATTAATCTTTCAGTATCAGTAAATGCAACATAAGAAGGAGTTGTTCTATTACCTTGATCATTAGCGATAATTTCAACTCTATCATTAGCAAAATGTGCAACACATGAGTAAGTAGTTCCTAAATCGATACCAATAGCTTTTGACATATTGATTATTGTTAATGTAGAAAAAGGGAATTTTCAGGGTTTATATAGTTTTTTGCAATCATATCAGAAATGGTTGCGAATTTCTAGAATTTTCCAGTCCCCGCACGAACCTTCTGGGCCTATCGACCGGATCTTATGCGAGATCGCGGTAGGTGGTGAGACCGGTGGTACGATAGCAAATCAGGGGATGTCGTGAAATGGCATATCGGGAGAAATGGAACGGGAGATTTGGGTTATAAGTGACAGTCAAAACACGAGCAGAATCAAAAAGTCAGAAGTACAGAGGTAAAGATGAAGTCAAATGCAAATGCACAAATGAAGACAATTTTTTCTACATAATTGCAGTGCACTGCAGAAGACAAAAAAATAAATTGAAAGGAAAATAAAGACAGACATAATAGATATGTATTATAGGAACAGCGTTGGGTAGAAGCCACTAGCAGAAGCCACAAGCACTAGCAGAACTGGCATTAGCACACCACCATTAGCACTGCACTAGCAGAACTGACACTAGCACTGCACTAGCCCAGCACTGCACTGCACTAGCCCAGCACTACCCCCAGCTCGCACCGTGCCCCTCCCAGCCTACAACACATTCCTCACTATATGATCATTAACTTGCCCATCTAAACTATCATTACCAGTAAAGCTAACCGTAGTCTTAATATACTCTTGATGTTTAATAGCTGCCAACGCATAACATGCACTACTTATAGCAAATAATACTGCAACCACAATTAAACTTGTCGCTTGAATTAATAAACTTAACCATTGAATTACACTCATCAATAAATAGAAACCACATCTTGGCCAATTTTCATCGAAATTTTTAATAAAATTAGTGAAAGTATCGGTTAATGGACAAATTTTTAATAAAAATGGTACTTCAACGAATAAAACCACTAAAGCTTGAACGAGACAAATGATTGAAAAAATGATAACTAAGGAAGCATGAAAGATATTTGCAACTCCCAATGCTATACATAATATCATGGTAAGTAATCCAATCCATTGACCGTATAATGAGAAGTTTTTCTTTTTAAAATCATTGGAGAACCCACCAAAGAGGTTTGATAAAACTGACTGAATATTCATGTTGTTGGGAACGAGAAATGCGACCTGAGATGGTGGGAATGAGTGAGGGAATGAGTGAGGAAAGAAAGTTGAGAGGAAACTAAGGGTGAGAGGAAACTATAAGTGGTTTGTGGTTGATGTTGTGATGTATAGTTTTGTGATGTATAGTTTTAGTTCATGTAGCTGTGTGTAGTGCTATAATTTTATGGTAGTGGGTGTGTGTGGTTCATCATGCTTAAATCGTCGTACTGTTTGTAACGCTTTTAGTACTTTTGGTGCTTGTAGGCTGTGTAATTTGTTTTCCGGTTTTATTCACGTAGGTAAGTAAAGGCCGTACTAGAAGCCTCATTTAGTTAAAGTGACTTGTGCTAATTGAGGTTGCCAATGGCCTTTGAGATGGAGAGTGTAGGTTTTATCGTGGCCTGTTGGTACGGAGTTTCCGTTAAATTACAGTTTATTACTTTTCGTACAGTAAGAATATCCCTGGTTCTCTGTATAATCTACACTTTCCTGACCCAATTACACGGAATTACTTATTCATAGCCTATTCAATAATACGACCTGAATTGCTGCAACTGGTTGGTACGCGACCTCTCTTATGGCCTTCCTGTTAATTAACGATATATCCTGGGCCCAATTGATCTGAAATTGACTATACATATATTCCAATAACTCCACTAAGCTCGAGATCATTTTGTTACCACCAAATTATCTTTCCCTAAACTTCACCATTTGACAATTTAAATCGTTCAGAAAGAAAGCATTTGCCCAAACAGCGATCCACTCGCCCATACACTCCCCTGAACTCCCAATCAATTGAGTCCACGTTAGTATCCACCAGCGTCATCCACAAACGTCTCCCTGGGCATTTAGTGGCCATCGAAGGCATCAATGCCATCAACAAACCTGATGCCGCTGATGTCATCGCTCCAAACCAGGCCTCCCAAATGCGAAATAATTTTTCACTTCCAACATGGGTAAGGAAATAGTTATTGGTCTAGTAGGTAAACCTTCTTCAGGTAAATCTACAACTCTTAATGCCCTCACAGATGCTAATGCCAAAATAGGGGCTTTTCCGTTCACGACAATCGACCCTAATAAGGCAACGGGATACCTTGAAGTAGAATGTGCTTGTCAAAGATTCGACCTTCAGCAAAAATGTAAACCAACTTACGGTTATTGTAATAAGGGGAAAAGGGGAATCCCTATAATGTTGTTAGATGTTGCAGGACTTGTTCCCAACGCTCATCTTGGCCGTGGACTTGGAAACAAGTTTTTATCTGATTTAACTGAAGCAGATTGTTTAATTCATATTGTAGACGTTAGTGGGACTACAGATAGTGAAGGTAAGCTGACTCGTGGGTATGATCCTCTTCAAGATATAGAGTGGCTTCAGGACGAGATTTTCAGGTGGATTTTGGGTAATTTGAAGGAAAGATGGGGGTCTGTGGTCAGAAAGCATGTAGGTACAAAATCGAGTACTTTGGATACTTTAGGTCAGCAACTTGGTGGATATTATGCCAATAAGAATTTGATTGCCAAATGTTTAGATTCAATCCCAAATCTCCCCCCTTTACAAGACTGGGATGATGATATGATTGAAAAAGTCGTTAAATCATTCATGGATCATAAATTCCCTACAGTGCTTGCATTGAATAAAATGGACCATCCTGATAGTGATAAGAATGTCAGTAAAATCATACTAAAGTATCCTGACTCCAAATGTGTTTTAACCTCTTCAATCACTGAAATCCTTTTAAGGAAACTCGCATCTCAGAACTACATAAAATACGAATCAGGTACAGAGTTTGTGGATACTAAAGACGATTTACCTGACGATCCAGAGTTGAAACCCATGGATGATAAGTTGAGAACTAGAATCGAAAACATCAGAGATTTAGTGTTATATAGATTTGGATCTACTGGGGTAGTTGAATTACTTCAAACGGCTGCAAATGTGTTAGATTTGGTCCCTGTTTACACTGTTCGTAATATTCATAATTTCACCGGTGCTTCAGGGAGCGAGGTGTTCCGTAATTGTTTGCTTGTTAAAAGAGGTACACCAGTTATCTCTGTGGCTCGTAAAGTCATGGGTGATGTGACAATTGCAGCCATTGAAACTATCGGTGGGGTGCGAGTTGGGGAAGAGGATACGGTCGACGTTAAGAAGAACGATATTTTGAGTTTCAGAATTGTTCCAGGTTCAAATAATTAATAGATTTTCATATACAGTTTATACTATACTAGTCGTGCATGCCAAGGGTAGCCTAATCGGCTCATCTTGATCTCGCGAATAACCAGCGTCGCACCATGTCTCAGACTCAAGAACCTGCTACGGTGATCTCTGACAAAGTCATTGATGAACTGAAACCAGTTCAGTTAGATACTGCTGCTGCTAAGGATACTAAACCTGAAAATTCCGAGAAAATTGATCAAGATTCAAGCTCTGTAGACTCTTTAGCAGTCAAATTATCGTCCGATCAAAAGGCTAAGCTTGGTAAGCTCGTTGCGGCTATACCCAAAATTGTTGAAAAGGCCAATTACGATGAAATTTTCGGCCATAGAATCAACGTTGATTCTGAACAATACGTTGTGCCAAAAATAAGAAATGAAATCTTATTGAAATTTCTTATCGCCAACGAATACGACTTGGACGTAACCATTGATAAGGTTATTGGCACATTGAAATGGCGTAAAGAATTTCAACCTTTATCAGCTGCTTTCAACGAGAAGTTCGATAAAGAATTGGACATGTTGGGGGTTATAACTGTTTTTCCCCAGGTTAAATCTGACAATTTTAAGGTGGGAACTTGGAATTTATACGGTAACATGAAAACCCCCAAGAAATTGTTTGACAAGTTTGGAGGTGAAGATTCAAAGTTACCAGGATCAACGTTTCTTAGATGGAGAGTTGGATTAATGGAAAAACTGTTGGTTTATGTTGATTTTACTGATTCAACTAACCATAAAATTGTTCAAATCCATGATTATAATAATGTTTCATTATTCAGAGCCGATAAGAATATGAGAAAATCCACTAAAGAAGTGATTAGTATTTTCGGTGATAATTATCCTGAATTGTTATCCACCAAGTTTTTCATTAATATTCCTACTTTAATGAGTTGGGTTTTCTCCTTTATTACTTCTATAGGACTTGTAAGTGAAGAGACTATAAAAAAATTCAAGCCTTTGAATTCTGGGAATATGAGTGAGTGGTTCGATAAGCTGACTTTGCCTAAGGAATACAATGGTGGAGCTGAGACTAAAGTTGGAAAGATCTTTGATCTCGATAAATCAAACGAAGCAGAGATCCCTAGTTATGGGAAAGTGATTTTAGAGAGTTTAAACAAGAGTGCACTTGAAGATATTGCCAATGACGTAGAGTAGATATATGGTATGTAAGTTAATAATATGCGTTGTAATATTGTATTTAATGAACTGTTAGTTCCAGGGAGCTAAAGACAGTGAGAGGATACCACAGTACGTAGAAGTTTGTTGAGAGGCTTCTCTGTCAGAAGTGACTAGATCGGCATTCTAGTACTGTGGATGTCAGTTCTCAGCGATGCTTGAATAAACTAGTTCTAATGGTAGTCTCATTTCTATTGAGGAATTGTGAAGAACACCATTAGCAGTCTGAATAGATGAGCTTACCTAACGTCCAAAGGACCTTGTCTACTTAATGCTGTTCAGTTGATCACTTGAATACCTCAAATTAACGCTTTGTTATACAATTACAAGTTAATTGTCACGAGATCCAAATACAAAAAGCATACCGTATCAATTCCCAATAACGACTCCACCATCACTTCACAATAATAATGATCTCTCCAAACGGTATTTGCAACCAGCTCGAAACCCTAACACCCACCCCCATATCATATCATTTCCTGCACATAAACAATCTAAACAAGACACATCACCCTCTACAAACCAACTCCAAAACCATTAAAAAACCCTGTAAACCTATAAAACCCTTTTTTACCCCCTAAATACCCCAAAATCATCCAAATTCCCTCCAAATTCCCCCCATTCCCCAAAAAAATCCATCCCCCATCGCCTTTATCTACACCCTCATCTCACATTTTGCATTCGCATCATGAACCACTACCAGGTCCTAGGAGTACCTACCAATGCTTCACAAGATGAAATATCTAGAGCATTCAAAAAACTAGCTATAAAGTATCATCCCGATAAATCTAATGATCCTCGTCATCATGAACTCTTTATCGAAGTGCAGAAAGCTTATGAAACCTTACGATCGGTGGAATCTCGTAAGGTGTACGATAGGGCTAACAACATAAAGTCCACCAGATCAACCACAAACACGTCTACAAGCACATCCACAAACACGTCTTCCAACAATCCATATTACACCAACATAAACATCAATACTTCCAACAGAGGGTTCTCATTCTCTTCAAATACCAACTTTTCATGGGGTCATTTCCATCTGTATTTCACCACTGATGATTTACTTGAAAAACAGAAACAAGCACAAATGGAGAAAATACGTCGAGAAACCGAGATCAGAAATGCTAAATGGGCTGCAGATGCTGAAAGAGAGAGATTACGAGAAGAATTGGAGAAAACTAAGAGGGAGCATATTGAAAAGCTTAGACAGATGAAACGAGATCAGGAAGCTCGAGAAGCTCGAGAAGAGGCCAGAAAATCTCGGGAAGAGGCCAGGAAATTTCAGGAAGAGAACGAAGCTAGAAGCAGGCATTTTGAGGCTAATATGTATAATCAACGGAAGAAACAAGCTTATAGAGCTCAATGGTCTGAGCCTTTGAGGGCATTTGATGGGGACATTTTCACTCGCAGGGACAAGAGGGGGGATGTTTCTGATCCTATAGTGGTTGAGGAGAACGATCTGGGGGCGGAATATCATACGGGAGAGGAGTTTGGCGATGAGGATGACGGCTACCAGAGGAACCAGGGCCACGGCGATTATGTTGGGAAGACCGAGAGTTACACCCACCAGTACTACGACAGTCCGTTGCCTGATGAAAGCGATCTGGCAGGACCTCGCCCCGAATCCGTCGATATCCCTGGGAATTCTTTTGACGAACCTATTATTCTTGATGACTCGAGGCAGCCTTCAGAACCGGCCCCAGATCCCGTCCCAGAACAGGTCCCACAAGCCACAGATCCCGTCCCCGAACAGGCTCCGCAAGCTCCAGAACCTGCTCAAGCCCCTGTACCTCCAGGACCTGCTCAAGCTCCAGAACCTCCCCGGTCGCCAAATAAACGTGCCAAAGTCTTCTCACTAGATGACTTGAGCGAGTCTCTAGGTCCAGATATTGGTACTGATGATCTCAATTCCTTGAGAGAGACTCTTCCATTCACAGACCACAACCCGAAATCAAAACGGCCAAAAACCGCTGAATACTCAAATGGCTCTTCAAAAGCTGAAACCCTTCACACTCCAGTTAATAAAAAACCAGTCAGAGGGTTTGCAGCAAAACGATCACCTGGTCTCACAATGCTAGAATTTAATGCAAGCAGTTTGGTAAACTCCATTTTACCTCCTCAACCACCACGAATCCAAATTAACCATGCCATCACAAGAGAATACTGGGATACTTATCTGCAACATATTGTCGAATATCAACAGAAGTTTCTCGAGTACAAGAGGCGTATGCTCAAATATCAAAAATCAAGACTTCAGAAAGATGTTGAGCATTTCAATGTGTACAACACCAACCCCGAGGCATTTGCTGTGTATTTAAAGTGTATAGAACAGGATAGCGTAGCTAGTCAGGCGTTGGCGGAGAGTGGGAGAGTGTTTTCCCAGACTATGAGAGAGTATCAGCAGAATTACAATTGGGTCCGTGTAGCAGGGCTTGTAGAGTAGTGTAATAGAGTGATATATAGTAATGAATAACGAAGCAACCATCAGGGTAATTTTGCAGCCGCAGAATCGAACCGCGTCGCGTAAATTGCAGCCATTCGCAGCCTATTTGGCATAAATTTTCAGCCAATTTTTAGGCACTTCAAAATGAACCAAAGACAACTCCTACTTATAGTAGGTTTACTATTCCATGTTTTCTATCTCTGGTCTATCTTTGACATATATTTCGTGTCCCCCATTGTTCACGGTATGGATCAGCATGTATCCAACGAATCTCCCCCAGCTAAGCGGTTGGTGCTCATGGTAGGTGATGGTTTGAGAGCAGATAAAACATTTCAAAAACTTCACCATCCACAAACCGGTGAATATAAATACATGGCTCCCTTCCTTCGGGATATAGTTGCCACAAAAGGTCGTTATGGTGTAAGTAGCACTCGGATGCCCACTGAATCAAGACCAGGACACGTTGCACTTATATCAGGTTTTTACGAGGATGTAAGTGCAGTTACAAAAGGTTGGAAAGAAAACCCGGTAGATTTTGATTCTTTTTTCAATCAAAGTACTCATACTTATTCTTTTGGTAGTCCAGATATTTTACCGATTTTTTCCATTGGAGAAGTAGTTCCTGGAAGAATTGATTGTCATATGTATGGGCATGAATTTGAAGATTTCACTTCTGATAGTATTGAGCTTGATAGATTTGTGTTTGATCATTTTTATCAACTTCTCGATAATCTGACCACAAACAGTACACTCGATGCTGAGTTACGTAAAGATGGGAATGTGTTTTTCTTACATCTTTTAGGGTTGGATACTGCAGGACATGCTTATAGACCTTATTCTGCTGAATACTACGATAATTTACAATTCGTTGATGATCAGTTAAGTCGGTTGATTCCAAAAATTGACGAGTTTTTTGGTGACGACAAGACGGCCTTTGTGTTCACGGCTGACCATGGGATGTCAGATTTTGGTTCTCATGGTGATGGGCATCCTGATAATACTAGAACACCTTTGGTGGCCTGGGGAGCAGGGATCAAGAAGCCCGAAATCGCCACTCCTGAAGTGTTGAAATTGCAAGATCCAGTCAACTCAGGTTACGAAGCAGATTACTTTGATACTTGGGGTTTTGATTCTTTAGTTAGAAATGACGTCAAACAGGCAGATATTTCACCATTGATGGCATATTTGATTGGAACAAACTATCCTAAGAATTCTGTAGGAGAATTGCCGTTGGATCTTCTCTCTGATCCGCTGATTCTTAAAATCAAGGGATTATATGCCAATTCTTTGGCATTGATCGAACAGTATTATGTCAAGGAACGGGAGGTTTACAATCACCAGTTCAAATTCAAACCTTTCCCTCATTTCGAATACAACACTATTACTCAGTACAGAGCAGCTATTGAACTGTTGATCTCACAGATGGAAGCTGGGGAAACAGGCGTAGAAGAAAAAGTTATCGAATTATGTAACGAGTTAAGTTCCCAGGCATTGGCTGGATTGGATTATCTTCAAAAATACAACTGGCTTTTCCTCAGAGGAATGGTTACATTGGGATTTTTGGGATGGATCTTTTTCTCTTTCATAATTTACTTGAAATTGTTCGTTGTCAAACAGGCAACTGAAGAAAAGGCCAATGCAGTTTATAAAGTGATATTTGCTTTAATTACCAGTGGGATTCTCTATATGTTATATTACCAAGCTTCTCCATTTAACTACTATATGTATTCTCTTTTCCCAATTTATTTCTGGTACAATATATTGGTCAATAAGCGGAATTTAGTGAATGGATTAAATCAGCTTTTCATGGGTATGGGTCTTTTCACAAAGAACTTGGTCATTTTATCTTTTATTGGGATGTATGAGAGCATTGTATATGGGTTCTTCAATAGAGTGATTTTTTCGGTTTTATTCGTCCTTATTGGAGTTTATCCATTGTTTTTCAAACTTGAAAAATACCTTAAAAGTTTGTGGTTTGTCACCTGCTGTGGTATGACAGTTTTCACCAACTTGAATCCTATTAAAACTGAAAGTTTGTTGCAAATTAATGTTGGTGCCGGGTTATGTGTTTTAATTGGGGCCTTTGGGTATAGGTACTTGACCCAAAAATTTGTTGTTGATAGTCATATCAAAAGGCTATTATTCTTACAAAACCTTTGTATTTTTGTGATGCTTTTAAGTACCAATGTTGCCATTGATTCATTACAAAAACGTCAAGGATTACCATTATGGAGTCAAATCACCAGCTGGTCAACTTTCATTGTGTCATTAATAATGATTCCTATGTCATTTGCATTCAAATCAACCTCTAATTACGAGATAAGGCTATTGGTGATATTCTTGACATTCGTTCCCACCTTCATCATTTTAACTATTTCTTATGAGATACTCTTCTATATAGGTTACTCGATGGTTTTACTTGAATGGTTGGTGATTGAAAAGAAATTAAAGTCATCATCAAAGAGTAAATGGGGACAAAGTCTTCGAGTTACAATAATTGGATTTTTCTACTTACAATTGGCATTCTTTGGTACAGGTAATATAGTATCAATATCGACCTTTTCTTTAGATTCAGTTTACAGGTTGATACCAATATTTGACCCATTTCCTATGGGAGCTTTATTAATGATCAAGTTGATTATTCCGTACATATTACTTTCCACTTGTTTGGGGATCATGAATTATCAATTAGATATTGAAAAATTCACCATTTCAACCTTGATCATTAGTACAAGTGATATTCTCTCGTTGAATTTCTTCTTCCTCGTCAAAACTGAAGGAAGTTGGTTAGATATCGGTACAACAATTTCCAATTATGTTTTGGCGATGTTGAGTTCTTTATTCATGTTGATCTTGGAGCTTGTTAGTTCTTTGGTATTGAGAGGAGTCAAGTTCACTGAACTGAAACATAAAGTTGAAGAGGTTGACGATGGTGAAGCTGAAGTCGAAGGGAAAAGTACGGGAACCCCTATTGCTAGGAGATTAAGATCTAGAAAAAACATTAGTTAATTAATATATATATGAATGAAAGGTTGTAGGCCAACTCTTGCTTATCATCACGTAGTTATTATATGTGCTTTGCTTAGACGTTGATTCTGGCTCTAGGATGTCTCATTACATTACCGCTTTAAGGTACCATCCTGTATATACTCACTGATGCAAACATCCTACCCAAGACCTTAAGGTGAGATACTTATTAGGCCAGCACCTTCTCTATTTCCTTATGCTCTTCGGCGTGAACGGTTCGTCCCATTTTCAAACTCCACAGCTTAGCACCCCTGCTCGCTCCATCTGGGTCCATCTGGCTCCACCTGGCTCCACCTCGTCTTGTGAGTCACCGCGGTGAAAAATTCTCCAATGACAACCTTCAAAAAACATGTTTTAATGATAGATAACTACGATTCCTTTACTTGGAACTTGTATCAATATCTTAATCAAAGCGAATACTGTGATAAAGTTGATGTATATCGTAATGATGAATTAACAATCGCTGAAATTGAAAAAATTAACCCAGATCTCATCTTTATCAGTCCAGGACCCGGACACCCATCAACTGATGCCGGTATTTGTAAGCTGGCTATAGATCATTTTAAGGGTAAATTACCTATCATCGGTGTTTGTATGGGCTTACAGTGCATGTTTGAAGTTTTTGGTGGTACCGTTGCTTCTGCTGGTGAAATTGTTCATGGTAAAACCACCACCATTTCTCACGATGGGAAGGGAATGTTCAACGATATTCCTCAAAGCATTGCAGTCACAAGATACCACTCTTTGGCTGGAAGTCTTGTATCTTTGCCCGATTGTTTAGAAGTCACGGCTAATACTGAAACAAACCCGGAAATCATCATGGGAATAAGACACAAGAAATACGCTATAGAAGGAGTCCAATTCCATCCAGAGTCAATCTTAACTGAAGCGGGTCACCTCATTATAGATAATGTGTTGAAGATCAGTGGAGGATATTGGAGTGAAGATAAACCTAAGCAAGAAAACATTTTGAATAAGATTTACTCTCAAAGAAAGGAAGATTATGAACAGATTGAAAAATTACCTGGCAAGTCTTTTGAAGAATTACAAGAATATTTAAAGTTGGGATTGGCTCCAGAAGCATTAAATTTCTATCAAAGATTGTCTGAAACCACCAAGAAAGGAAATAATATTATCTTAAGTGAATTTAAAAGGGCTTCTCCTTCTAAAGGTATAATTAACATCAAAGCCAACCCGGTAAAACAAGCATTGACTTATGCCAATAATGGATGTTCTGCAATCTCTGTATTGACCGAGCCTACCTGGTTCAAGGGACTGCTTGATGATTTAGCATTAATTCGTAGAGCTGTA
Source organism: Yamadazyma diddensiae (assembly GCA_030563465.1). Taxonomy (NCBI): domain Eukaryota; kingdom Fungi; phylum Ascomycota; class Pichiomycetes; order Serinales; family Debaryomycetaceae; genus Yamadazyma; species Yamadazyma diddensiae. The sequence continues at coordinate 43,104 of JAJMIX010000046.1, forward strand.
GATAACGTATCGTCACGTCCTGCGGTATTGAGAAAGGAATTCATCTTTAACAAGTACCAAATCTTGGAGGCCAGATTAAGTGGAGCTGATTCGGTTCTCCTCATTGTCAAGATGTTGGAATCAGAATTATTACATGAATTATATAACTATTCTCTTGAACTAGGTATGGTACCATTGGTTGAAATTAACAATGAAACTGAACTCAAAGTGGCCTTGGGGTTGGGCAGTAAAGAACCAATGGTTATTGGGGTTAATAATAGAAATTTGGTAAGTTTTGATGTCGATTTAAATACCACTACTGGATTACTTGCAGATATCAGAAAGGTAGATAGAGATATATTGGTATTGGCCTTGAGTGGTATAACCGCAGTTGAAGATGTGGTGAACTATAAGAGCCAAGGAGTTGATGGCTATTTGATTGGGGAAAGTTTAATGAGAGCTGAAGAAAAAGGAGAAGCTGCTAGTTTCTTACATGATTTGTGTACTTGTTAATATAAAGTCTTACATACCTGTCTCTTCCTGTTTGTCTATTGTCCTATAGATTCTGTGGTCCATAAAATGTGTCCTATCTATAAAAATCTACGCCCACTTACCTATTAAAGCCATAATAAACGCCCCAATACACACACATACATAAGCCCACATAACCCTTTGATTACTAGCTCCCAGTAACTCATCTGAATATAGAAAGTCGTACGCCAATAACTCTACAAGTCCATTATAAATAAGAACTCCTCCGCAAAGACTGTCGAAAATCCCCGTAACAAGAAGACTGGTACGAGACCCTGGAGGATAAGAGTTACGGACTCCAAGCCCTATAGCGATAGCAATTGGTGTAGTCAATGAATAACCTAATGCAAGTACCCATGGCATGTATTTCTGATGTTCAGGCCATTTCGTGAGAGCAAATCGAGTTCCAAGACCCAATCCTTCGAACATTTGATGGAACAAAATAGCTATAAACAAAGCAATGAACTCTTCACCAGCAACCGCAAGGGAAAACCCTACAAATACCGAATGGAACACAATTCCAAACTCTAGCACAAAAGAATTAAGTATCTGCAAATGCGATGAATGAGACACTTCTGTCTGGTCTACTTCGGATTCCTTATTATCCTCCAAGACATTTTTAACTTCTAGCTGTCCCACTTTTTCGTGCTTATGCTTAACATGTCTATGGGCAACTACGTCGAACAAGAACATGGCATGAACTCCCATTAATGCTATCCCACTACTGAATGCGTAGTCCGTAAACGGACTTCCAAGGCACTCATTCCCCAAGGCTACTTGTCCCTCTGTAAGTAAATGACAGAATGCCGTGGCAACTATAACACCACTACCGATGTATCTTAACATGAAGAAAACCCATGGAGGTACTCTAAATTTTGATATTGAAAAAATAAGTGGAAGAAACGCACCCACAGCACTGGCTGCAAAAAGTACAAACACCGAAGCTATTCGCAATTTGAAATGGTCCCCCAGGTAATGGTTCCCTGTTCCACATTCCATGTTTATTTATTGTTGGCGATAAGTAATAGAATGAATATGCTTTAAATTCAAAAGAATGGTATTGTTGAATCGGTCCACTGGTTTAAAGCTTGGCGTGCGATGAGTTGGTATTAGTACGATACCCGGGGCAGTAAATCGGGCGAATGGCTATGCCTTTTTTTTTACTTAAATTTGGTCTTGCTGGAATCATATCAAGTAACCTAATGCATATCATATATAATGATTAATACCTACTACTAACCACCAAGGTCTTTGTATTCTATATGCATCCTAAGCCCTAATTGGACATGGCTGCGAAAAGTGAAATTTGCAGCATCTCGTGTTCAAATTTAAAAAGCACATTCAAATTTCTCTGCTTACAGCATACCTTGTTCAACGAGTCTCTTGGCCTTACCAAACCCCATTTCGGGCTTTCCAGGTCAAATAGTTACACTTCAATAAAGCCAACACGTCTCATTGAAACATAATCGTGTCTACACCACTCATGTCTGTCTTCACGTCCCCCAGTCAATGCGGAATTTTTCAAGTTCAATTCATACGGTTAAGATGCAATTAAAATCAAAGTTGAAATTGAAGTCTGTATTGATGTAAGCCGGTCACCAATTAGAGGGCTGATGCAAATCTGACCCAAATGCTCAAATTTCGTCGTAAGTAATTCGTCCAGATTTGTTCTTCACCTAATGGTCCTGAAAAGGCCCAGACACCCACTCTTGTAGATTAGGCCCCAAAAATCATTTTTAACTCAAATTGTTGCAAAACTGGTTTGAATAAATTAGAATTGCAAATCTACTTACAAAAATTTTATAACATGTACATTTCAATTCCGGCCCGTTTATTCTGGTGTTTTGTAATGATTTGAGTCTCTTGTGCAGCGTATGCTTACATTAGACAACAGGCTAATTGGTGGTGATAATTGTTGCAATTATTACAGTATTGAAACCCAGTACGTTTATTCGGATTTATTTAGTATTTGACGATAAAATAACTTTGATATTCTCTTAATCGGAATTGTTCTGGTATGTATATCACTTTTGATAACTTTGACAATACTAACTATGAAAATTTGTAAAGTTTTGACTATTCTCTAGGGCCCATTTGTCCCATTACGCTGAATGAGCCTACATCGTCCAACCTCTACACCTCGTAACTTATATTACTATAAACTCTTTATATCATTGGCCAACAATGCAAATCTTGCTTGACTTTGATATTGACTCTCCCATTCTGGTAATGGCAAAGAAGTCATCTTTATATACTTTAAATTACCAAGAGCGATAAGCATTCTATAATTAGCCTCTTCAACCCCAGTATCGTAGATGAAGTTTTCAAGTTCCAAGGATTTGATTTTCTTGGTGATCTGAAGAACTGATAAGTTATAAATCAAAGTAGAAAATCCAGTTACAAATTGATTATAATGCTTATGAGATTTATCAGGAGTTGAAGATTTGATTGAATTAAGAAGATTCGATAACTCAGAGGTGAAAAATAATTTGGATGGATCAGTATCTTCAGAAGTGATATAAATTTGAAGAAACAAAACTGAATCAACCAAATTATTTAAAAACTTCGTAAACATCATCAAAACACTTGGATCATTAGATTTAGATCCTTTTTCAATGAAACTGAGGATAAGTTCAGGTAACTTTTCGTCTTGTAAAATATCACTGATACCTAATTTCCTAATTACCAGCCTCAAAATATCAAATCCAACGAGAAAAGCAGAAGGTTCCCATTCAAACACTTGGGAAACAACGCTGTTGATGAGATCTACAGATTCTGAACTGGATAAGTCAAACTCAACCGGGATGTGACTCATTTTTCCCCCGTTGAGCTCGTTGAATTTCGTCAATCCTTTGTTCAATTGCTTACTGTTAATCCCGTCGAAAAAGATCAATTGTTTTACTGGCAATACCGACAAAGCTGCTGATTTGGTGGTTGGAGCGGCAGCTGGAGCAGCAGCTGGAGCGGAAGGTGCATCGAGACTCACACCCTGGGTGTTTGTTTCCAAGAACTTCACCACATCTTGAATATAACTAGCTGGTAACTCATTGTCGGCCAAAAATTTGTTTGCTACAGTATACACATTTTCTCCAGCATTGAAGGGTAACTTCAAAGGAGGTTTGCCATCTTCTATGTCGACATCAAATACATAATCATACTCTTTACCGTTATAAGTCTTCTTACTATTAGACCCAGACGAGCCAACCACTTCACCAATCTTATTCCATTTTCCATTTGACCATTGATGAGCTTCAATCACTCCTACATTATTCTTAACCATAACAGTTTGACCTTCAGTTCCTGCCATTTCAAGTCTTTCATAACCAGGAACATCAGTTCTATTGATATCCACCGATTGCTCAGCTATGGCGGAAGACTCGACCGATTTCTCAAACTGTTCCAACTGTTGTGGATCAGCAAATTTACTAGGATCTTGAGTAAACACTCTAATTATGTTATCGGAAGAACCAACTACAATATCGTTATCTAAATTACTTAAACACCAATTTGAGATACAAGGCAAAGTTATAACTTGAGAAATCTCCGACAAATTCTTCCAGATTCTCACGGTTCTATCTTCTCCTGAACTAACCAAAAGACCATTGGGGAGTAGAATGAGATCATACACAAAAGACTCATGACCTACTAAAGTGGTGATACAATCACCTGAAAAACTCCAAATTTTCACACTGCCGTCGTTCGAGCACGAAGCAAACATATCGCTGTTCAACACCACCAATTTTCTAACCACATCTGAGTGACCAGTGAAGGTTTGCACGAGTTTTTCCCCATGAAAAAGACGAATTTTCCGATCGGCTGCCCCCGTCAAGTATTTCCCTTCCTCAACAATCACCGCCGTCAATACCGAAACCCCCAGGTCAGTGTTCAAGGTGGCGATACATTCATTTTTGGAGGTATCCCATAATTTTGCAGTCCCATCCCAACTACAACTAATGATGGTGTTTCCAAAGCTAGATAATCCACAAATATTATTGGCATGTCCTACCAAATTATAAGTACCCATATCTGCCATATGTTCGGCAATTGAGTTTATAAAGATGATATTATCTTTCCCACCACTAGCAATCATTGTATCGTTAAGTGAGCATACGGCATTTATAAAAGAGTTGGTTGAAGAATTTAGGATAATTGAGTTTGATGAGTCTGAAAGGCTCCAAGATCTGACTGTACCATCTCTAGAGGCCGAGACAAGGGTTGAACCGGCGACCGTTAGATCTCTAACATCTGACTCGTGACCTTTAAGTGTAGATCTTAGTTTGTACATGGTGGCGGGAGGTGCGAGTGATGAAGTTAGAGTGGTGCGGTGAGAGTTGGAGGGAGGTGGGACGGTGGAATGCGTGAGTTAGAGGGTGCGGTGCGAGTGTGGTGCGAGTGTGGTGCGAGTGTGGTGCGAGTGTGGTGCGAGTGTGGTGCGAGTGTGGTGCGAGTGTGGTGCGAGTGTGGTGCGAGTGTGGTGCGAGTGCGGTGGGACGCTGGGAGCGCGGTGAGAGTTAGAGGGACAATGGGAGTAGGGCCATGCCAGCGGTAATATGGTACATCCACGACCGGTTGCAAAAGTTAAAGGGTTACTTTGGTGAATCTCTTTTAAAAGTCTTCTCTATCATCCCTGACCTTATGGGGTCAATCTTTGTGTGGTCTATCATCATTCTGTTCACGTGATTACCGTTCCAAGTCACCCTTTTTAAGACTTGTTAATCACTCTTCGAATGCTATGTGTTGTGACCACACAGTCAAATAACACCAAGATCACCATGTCATGACCAACAGTCCCTACCAGAGACTGATCTCTCACAATGGATTTTGAAACTCTCAATGGTGTAAGAATGGCTAATATTAGACTTCGATTAAAGCTTAAGATGAACCTAACATCACTACCATGAGCTTGTTCATATCCCCATATAGTTTTAGTAAGATACTCTTTTCAGTAATGTTTTTAAGTTCCAGATTTCCATGGAAGATTCGAATCAGTCTTACCAGTTGAAATAACCTGACATCTTCAATCTGTAATATACAATGTTAATGTTGAAACACCACCCGCTACGATTGCATTGAAGAGGGATTCATGCAACATTGTAAAGTGATACCAGAAGTGTTAAATCATGGAATTTCTGAAGATGGAATTTCTGAGGAGTGGGTCTTTCACTGCAAACACCACACTATCATTGAACTACCTTACTATAGTAAGAATATGTTCGGTTAGCACACTACCCCCAATCGATGCAGCACCCGACATTTAACCGATCGATGACTTCCTAAGCCCTTGCACGTGACCTGTCGCGCCCTCGACCCCTGGTTTTGCCACACTAATTTCAATTACCAGCTATACCCACGTGGGCCAAGAAATAAAAGAAATGCCAATAAAAAAAATTTCCTTCTTTTATCTTAAAGTCACACGAGACCTTAACCGTTCAAGAAATAAAACCGTTTTCTTGCATCAAGACATCTTGGCATTCGTAAATTTCAATCAAAATGAAGTTTAATCAATCTCTAAAATTTAATATCGTTCCTGAATGGTCTGAGGCTTATATTAGCTATGATAACTTAAAAAAAATTATTTACAATTTACAAAAAAAGCAAATAGAACTGGGACAATTCAATTCTAATGATACAACCGTTTCAGAATTTTTAGATCAAATTAATAATGATCTTTCAAAATCTAGTTCAAGAAGTTCAAATTCAACTGAAACCAAAACTGAAAGAAATGAACTTCATCATGATAGTGACAATGATAAGAAAAATCTCGATGAGATTTCCATGGAAAAAGGTCTGATTGTAGAAGCAGAAAAGACATTTGATCTTAGTGAAATAATTAGTAAATTAGATGGCAAGAAAAAGAAAAAGACTTTAAATCCATTATTAGAATTTACTAAACAATTATTATTTGAATTGGAAAAAATTGACAATTTTTATCAGAAAAAATACATTGAAATTAACAAGGAATTTGAAGATTTAATCAAAGATTTAATTTCTTTAAATGAACCAAATATTTTCAACTTTTTAAATCTTGATGAGAATGATGATGAAAAAATTTCTAAAATTACCACTCATTATACAATTAATGATGAATTAGAAGAAGTTGATTCATCTGATGATGAAGAAAATTATCAAACAAGTGCATTGGTTCATCCAAAAAATTTCAATTTAAAAAACCAAAAATTGATTACTTTAAAGCAAATGAACAAATCAATTTTTATCAAATTGAATGAGTTGAAATCTTTTATTGAATTGAATAAAATTGGATTTTCAAAAATCTCTAAAAAATTCGATAAAAATTTAAACTATAACATAAAAGAAGATTTGGTTAATAATTTCTTGCCAAACAATTCAGTTGTTTTTAATGAATCAACAATCATTAAAGTTGATAAGAAAATCGAAACTTTAACCAACTCTTTCACTTATCTTTCCTATCATTTGGATGATACCAAAACCATGGAATCAATCAAATTTGAATTGAATTCTTATTTGAGAGACCATATCATTTGGGAGAGAAATACAGTATGGAAAGATTTATTAAGTTTACAAAGCAAGAGACAAGATTTTTCTGTCAATTCTAACAATTTATTACATTTGAATTTCGAAACTTATAATGTATTTGGTAAATCAATTTTGTTACCAAGTTTCTTGATCAGTTGGCAAACACTTAAAGTGTTGATTACAATCATTGTATTCTTCATTTTGGTTGATATCAAGACCATGAATGATCCGGTTGAAGGTAAATGTTTAGCTGTATTGGTTGCTGCTGCCATCTTATGGGCAACTGAAGCTTTACCATTGTACGCTACTGCCATGTTGATTCCTTTGTTAATTGTTACTTGCGGAGTTTTAAGAAATGATGACGGGTCAGTTATGGAAACCGTTGATGCTTCTAAGACTATCTTAAGTACCATGTGGAGTTCAGTTATTATGGTTTTAATTGGAGGTTTCACTTTAGCAGCTGCATTGTCAAAATACAATATTGCAAGAATCATCAGTTCGTGGATTTTATCTTGGGTTGGTACCAAACCAAGAAATATCTTGTTAACAATTATGATGGTTTCATTGTTCTTGTCTATGTGGATTTCTAATGTTGCAACTCCAATTTTATGTTATTCATTGATTCAACCAATTTTGAAAACAATCCCAAGTCAATCTCCATTTGCTCAAGCTTTAATTTTAGGTATTGCTTTGGCATGTAATGTTGCCGGTATGTCATCTCCAATTTCTTCTCCTCAAAATGTGGTGGCCATTGAATCTATGGACCCAAATCCTGGTTGGGGTAATTGGTTCGCTGTCGCTTTACCAGTTTCAATCATTTCTTGTGTTGGTATTTGGCTTGAATTGATTTTCACCTTCAAGATTAACACCGTTACTGTTAAACCATATAAACCAATCAAAGACAGGTTGACCGTTAAACAAATCTTTGTATTAATGGTTACTTTGGTTACCGTTTTATTATGGTGTGTTTTAACAAGAATTGAAACTACTTTTGGGGAAGCCGGTATCATTTCGATCATTCCAGTGGTTTTATTCTTTGGTACTGGATTATTAAAAACTGATGATTTGAACAACTTCCCATGGGCTATCGTTTTATTGGCAATGGGAGGTTTAGCTTTAGGTAAAGGTGTCTCATCATCTGGTTTATTAAGTACCGTAGCTCTTTCATTACAAGCCAGAATCATGGATTATAATGCTTGGGTCGTCATGATTATCTTTGGTATTTTGGTACTTGTTTTTGCAACTTTTGTATCTCACACAGTTGCTGCCTTGATCATTGTCCCATTAGTTAAAGAAGTTGGTGAAAATTTACCACAAAATCATGCCAATTTATTGGTTATGGGTACTGCTTTATTGGCATCAGCTGCTATGGGATTACCAACTTCAGGTTTCCCTAATGTTACAGCTATTTCAATGACTGATGAATTAGGTAATAGATATTTGACGGTTAACACATTTATAAACAGAGGTGTACCTGCAAGTTTTATTGCATTTGCAGTTACCATCACTGTTGGTTACGGTATCATGAGTTCTCTTGGTTTTTAAATGATTTATAGACGATTAAAAAAAAGTACATAGAAAAATAGAAACGTTCCTGTATATTACATTATCATAAGGTATTACTTAGTTCTAGTTAGGACCATAAAGTCCATCTTCAATATCTTTAAATACTCCATTTTGCTCCATTTGAAGTAATAATAAAGCAACTGGTGGCTCCCATTTAGGATTAGTCAATAACCATTGAATTGAATCACTTAAAATTCCATGTCTTTTGGCATCTTGGTAATAAGGATTCAAATCAAGTCTATCGAATGCTCCTCTGTCATACATTTGTCCAACAAGTTTGGGTATCATAGAAAGAATGGTATTATTTTGGAGTAAATCTAAAGCTAATGGAACCACAATTTGACTTTCATTCAATCCGGCCAAAACAGAATCGATTCCATAAGATACGGTTTGACTTTGTATTATTCCATTAATCAAATTATTAAGGAAATCTTGTGCTGAACCTTCGTTAGCCTTCAACACGGAATCCAAGAAATCTCTGGTACTAAACACTTGTTGTCTATTTTCAACCGATGAATTATATCTAGGATTCAAGTTTGGAGTATTTTGGATGGTATTTGCAAGCATTTCAACCGTTAAATCTTGTCCAGCTCCTAAATTATTCAAAATTTGTCCTACCCAAACGTTTCTTTGTAAAAATCTTCCTGTAAGGTTAGCCAACAAAATTCTGTTCCCTTCATCAAGTAACAAACCTCCAGCCGTTGACTGGATGAGTCCACTTTCTAAAGTTTGATTCAATAACTGATCTACATCAATGGAAATATTGAGTCCATCAAGTAATCCCAGTTCACTCAAGGTAGAATTACCAGATAAAACACTGCTTAATACAGCTGCTAAATTTTCAATTTGTTCATCGTCTATAGCGATTTCATATAATGTATCAGATATTAATCCTGAATTATAAACTGTATTCAAAATTGAACTTATCTGTGATTGTTCGTCTCTTTTGAAAATTTCCTCGTCAGTTATGAATTTTAAATTATCAATTAGTTTTTCGTATCTAACATTTCCTTGTGGGTCAAGTTCGTCCAACCAAGTACAAGCACAAGACGATATAAATAAAAGGATATAAATCAAGTAGAGCATCTATTTTTTGGTTTAAAATAAACTGGATATCACACAAGTTTTATGTAATTTGCATGTGGAGTTGGGATGGTCGTGTGCATGGCCAAAGTTGATACTTAACCCGATTAGGAAATTCTTATTTTGGAAGGGTTTCCATATTCTGAGGTTGAATAGATAGATTTAACTGCTTCGAAGATGTTATAATTGGTTCGGAATGAAGTGAATGGTATGCATTTAATACTGTATATATTTGTTTTAAAACCGGACTTTTGGCACCTCCTATAGTTCAATGGCGATGCGATTCATTATAACCGATGCATTTAATATCATTTCCTATTTGGGAATGGGGGTTATTACCTAACCCAAAGCGGTAATTTTTTTACTGCAAAAAAACTTGTCTGCTCATTTATATAGAATAAAATCCCCAACTTTTTCCTAAAACTCCGTATATGATATTAATCTGGTTCTATTGGTTGCTTATAGTAACAGGTTTAGTATTACCTGAAAGTGGAATTAACAACGAGGCGATTGATATCGAATCAACGGATCCATATAGTGTACTTTTGGACGTATTCACCGATGATCAATTTGATATTCTTGAAGAATTGGAGGAAACTCTCGAAATTAACCTTTATTCCGAGAAATCCAAGAGGGACTTGGAAGATACCATCGAAAGTGTATTGAATATGGTGAATAACTCGGGACTAATCTTTGATGCATTAGATTATGGGTCCGAACATCCAAACGTTATTTCATATATTGCAAATGCTACTGCCAATTTAATCAACTCACAGCTGGGTGCTGATAGGAACATTTCTGCAATTGTTTCCTTCTTGAGAGGAACTGTTAGTGGAGTCAATGGAACTGCATTAGGTAACGCAATTGTTGAGTCCGGTTTGGTTCAATCGGTTTTGGATGGGGTTTTACTTGATGAGGAAACTAGAGACCATGTTGCAGATATTATTTACAATTTAATTGAGAATAATATAAACCTTATTGCAATTATTGGAAGAAGATTCTTACAACCAGCAAATCAAAATTCTAAAAGAGACGATCATGAAGGTTCATTGATCGAACTTGTCGGAAATATTGCCGGTGGTTTCTTGGGTTCAGGAATGTTTCTTGATGGATTTGAAGGAATAGTAAATGCATTAAATGATAGTGGAATTGTTGTTTACACAGTTCAAAGAATCCTTGCCACACCTGATTATATTAATATGACTGGGGATTTACTCTCTCAAGTTATAGATCAGGCAAACGTCACCTTACCGTCAATTAACATTACCGCTATCTTAGCATCTGCATTAAGTGATACCAGTAGACTCACAAGAATTGTTGGAGCCCTATTAAGAGGTGACTTCTCTGCCATTTTTTCGGGCGCCGGTAGTTTAGGTAGACGTTATATTCCAGGAGTTAGGGCTATCATAAGAAATTTAGAAGATAGAGGATTATTTGATGATTTAAATCAAGCTCTCTTCCCAAGTAGTTCGGGTTCAAATAGACAAGTAGAACCTACTCATATATTAGAGACGAATGTAACCGAGGTTCAAACAGAATCTCTGGGATCTAAGGCATATTTATTTAGTAGTTTGATGGCTATTCAAGCCGGTTTTACAGTTTTGTTCTTTTTATGATTAATACCATTTATGTAAAAAATATATTTCTTTTGATTTAGTACTAGTTTCATTTGTTAAAGGCCTCTTAAAGGCCTCTTAAAGGCCCAGACACCAACTTTTGTGGAAATACAGTAGTGGACGATTACCCAGGAGCTTAAAGAGTTTTCGATACCTTAAGCCTACTGGTTGCATTTTCATGTCATGTAAGTAACTACGGACTCTACAAAAGTTTGATTCTGTGCATCTGTACTGAGTGCCATATTACCAGCTATCAAGGTTACATGATTTCAACCGTGGGGGAGACACTGAAATATCCCCCACTCGCTTTGAAACTTCACTAAAGTATAATTTTGAAATGCAACCCCAACAAAAATGCAGGGGGCTCATATTTGACTCTGACAAGTCCTTGCGACCGTAAGTGAAACATGATAAGTTTTTTCCTAGCCAATAAGCGCAAACTTACAAAACCTAAAACGGCACAAACTTTGTTGGGGATGCATTCAAACAATAGACAATAATACCTCTTGGAATGCCGTTTATCCTTCTGGTAACATATTTGACTCTGTTCTGTTTATTTGGGTTCTCGAAACGTTAAGCCATCAGGGTTAAGGTTCTTATCAAAAAAAGCCGCTTCCTGTATGAGGTATTTGAGCTTCTCGGACTAGGCTTATCAACACCGAGGCATTTTTATACTATAGAGAAAGTGGAGTGTTCTTGATAAATCCATTGTGATAATGAGCCACTCATTCAACGGCACCGCTTCATGCTTCGGGTCCAAACTTAAAACATTACGTATGTGCCGAAAATTCATGTCAGTGCTGCTAACCTTTTGGCGTGAATTTGACACTTGCAGGAACTAAAAATACTGCAGTATCACGCCCGGGCTTGATTCTCTGCTTCCCTTTCAAAACTTCGATGTTTCGCTTAAGACCTATGTGTTAATACCAGGTCAGAAAAGCTCAAGAAAACTACTGGACATAACTAGAATAATTAGTCGGCTTATTGTGATTTGATGAAGGCTTTAAACCTTAATTTCATGTTTTCCCCTTGCTTCATTTTGCTTTGTAATTGCACACTGAAACTTAAATTACATGCCAATTCATTATCCGAGGAAATCACAAATATATTCAATGATTAAATATAAATATCATAGCATTCCACCTGGGTTATTCACTATCAATCAATAAAAAAAAACTCAAATGTTTCACTTCAAATTCTTGCTTACTTTAGCCCTCGCTTTAACTGTTCAAGCTGCCTCTGTTGCTGGTCTTCAAAAGAGAGGTAATGGTGTATTAAAACTTGACTTTTCAGTCGAGAGAAAAGAACCAACCCTCGAAGTCAATGTAACCGAGTCCCTTGCCAAAAGAGACCCTTTTGATTATCGTTTAACTAACAAGGGAAGTTACTATATTGCTGATGTCTACATTGGTTCAAACAATCAAAAAGTAAGTGTTGATGTTGATACCGGATCCTCTGATTTATGGGTGATTGATTCAGCAAGTGGAGAAGAGGCATCTTATGGAACTTACGATCATTCTTCTTCTTCAACTTATCAATACGTTGCCTCAGGTTTCGGTGTCGAATACGTTGATGAGTCCAACGCTCAAGGTAATTGGGTCAAAGATGATGTTGCCTTATCTCCTGATGGACCAGTTCTTAAAAGCCAACAATTTGGTGATGCAACTGCTGCTGAAGGTGTTACTTGGGGTATTTTTGGTATTGGATTTAACGCTTTAGAAGCTGCTAGTCAAGAATACGATAATGTTCCAGCCTCTTTAAAAAGGGAAGGATACATCAACAAAAATGCTTACTCCCTTTACTTGAATTCCCAAGATGCTACGCATGGTAGTGTTCTTTTCGGTGGTATTGATCATGATAAATACTCAGGTGATTTACATGCAGTTCCTATTGCTCCAAATGATGCAAGAACCAGAATCCCACTTGACAGTCTTACAGTTGATGGCAATGAAATTGGGGTAAACGTTGATGTCACTCTTGATTCAGGTGCCACCCTCTCTTACCTCCCACCACAAATTGTTGATCAGATCGCTGAAGCCACTGGTGCTCAATACAGTTGGCTTGGAGGATACTACTACTTTGATGATTGTAGTGATGCTAAAGATGTTACCGTCAATTTCAACGGAGTATCCATCACCATTCCAAAAGAGTATACTGCAGGTAAATTACTTGGTAACAATGGTCAAACCGTACCAGGATGTCCATTATTCTTTTTACCTCAAGAAAAAACTGAATATTGTCTTTTAGGTGATAACTTTTTGAGAAACACTTATGCAGTCTACAACCTTGATGACAGAACCATTTCTTTGGCTCCAGTCAAGTATACTGATTCTGAAGATATTAGTCCAATTAGTTAGTTAGTTAGAAAATGTACTGGTTGCAAAAACGACATGTAGATTGTGGTGAATGCACTACTTTGTTCTGTGTTCTTCTCAGGGTCTGGTATGGACACTCTCGGTTTTTCCCTCTAATCTAATTCGCAGCTACTTTACAGTCGCAGACTAGCTAAGTTGATGGAGTCTTCGAGTTTAAGTCTCGGGACTGGATTCGATCATATGGATCCCGAGTCCCCGGCTATATCTTCCACTTTACCACCTCAGTTCAATTTTCTGCTCCCGCTGCTGCCAAATACCCATGAAAATCTCGAAAATGAAGTTTTTCCATTGGATGCAAATTCGTCTCACGAACCACAAATTCATCACAGATTATCAACTTCAGCTATTTTACCCCAAATTTCACAGCATTCGAGATCTCTGTCAAAGAAAGCTAACCCATTTAAAAAAATGAAGAAATGGATCACTTCAGACAATTCACAAGACGATTACAAAATTGAATATTCGGTTCTTAAACCTTCTTCACAATATCCTCCCATAACAGAAGAAGAATTCAATGACATATTTAGTGAATTAAGTCAGTCTTCACAATTTTACTTCACACTTAATGACTTCAACAAGCTAATCAATAATGTTATTGAATGCATAAATGTAAATGTACCAAAAAGGATCTCAAAAGGTAGTAGTGGAAGTTATTTCATTTACAATAGACAAAATGAACCTGTTGGGGTCTTTAAACCACGGGATGAAGAACCTTATGGACCTTTGTCACCTAAATGGGGGAAATGGATCCATAGAACTTTTTTCCCCTGGTTTTTTGGTAGATCTTGCTTGTTAAATAATCAAGGTTATATCAGTGAAGCAGGTGCAAGTTACATAGATCAAAGATTGCTTGGTTTTATTGTTCCATATACCGATGTGATTTATTTAAATAGTCCATCATTTTATCATTCATTGTTTGATAGAAATATCAAGCCAAAAATCGGATCATTTCAGTTCTTTTTAAAAGGTTACCAAGAAGCAAGTGACTGGTTCACAGAGTTTCCTTTACCTAATCAATTTCGTAATTTACCAGATTATAGTGATATCCCCAAGGGACAACCTCAGCATTTTTATTGGTCAAAACATAGTTTAGTTTCCCTTCAATTACAATTAGAAAAATTGGTAATACTTGATTATTTAATCCGTAACACTGATAGGTCATTGGATAATTGGATGATTAATGTTGAATGGGAGGATATGGTTTCATTTTATAGGCCCAAAGTTAAAATTGGGGCCATTGATTCGGGTTTAGCATTCCCTTGGAAACATCCAGATGAATGGAGATCATTTCCTTATGGTTGGCTTTTTTTACCATATACAATTATTGGTCAACCATTTTCTGATTCTACAAGGAAACATTACCTTTCAATTTTAACATCTACAACCTGGTGGGAATCTACAATTATGGGATTGAAGAAAATCTCTCAAAAAGATAGAAGATTTAAGAATAAGTACTTTTTACAACAGATAAGTATATTAAAGGGACAAGCATTCAATATCATTGAGATTTTGAAAACTAAGAATTCCACCCCATTAGACTTGGCGAAAAGACAGAGAATTCGAGTAGAAGATGAAATAATGACGGTTCCTAAAACCATTGATGATAATTTAATCAATGCCATGAATTCCAGTATAAATGAAGACGAAATCACTCCATTGATAGACAAGAGAATGACCAAGGTAGTCATCGAAAGAATTGTTGTTGAAGATAAATCCCCATTTTTCACTTACTGTTGATAATTTGTTGTATGGTACATATATTCATTCACTTATAAGAACTGTAGATATTCTCTGTATTAACTTGAATCTCTCTCGTGTCGTATATCATGAATATAGTACCATCCGTCAATAACTTTATTCAACCTACAACTACCGTCTATTAATATATACCCACTTACACATCTAATACTTCAAAATCAAACCCACAATCAGTGCCACCAAACAAATCTCTGGAATCGATCAAATCAAGCTCATAATTACCTATTTCCAAAGTGCCAATTCTAGATTCATGCCCCGATTTTAATCCCTTTTCTCGAGTTCTATTCAACACCTCTGTCATTATAGTCAATACCTGACTCACAGATTTACTTAAACTTTCTAACTCATCTTGTCCCAGTTTTTGATAATAATTAGTATTCAATTTATCTATCAAGAGACCCGAGAATAAATCTCCAATACCCGTGAAATACGCTCTAATTAATGGGACTTTGAAGAAACGAATTTCGTCACTAGTTGAAGTAGATATCACACAGTGAATGAAATCATCCTGAACTTTGCAACTTGTGACGACAATAAAAGTTACTTGATGTAATTTTATAGCATTTATAGCTGATACCAAATCAGTCATGGATTTTATCTTGATTCCAGTCAATAATTCCAATTCAAACTGATTTGGAGTGATAATATCAACGACTTTCCGAGAAACTAAATGTCTAAAACTTTCAACGCACGATTCATCGACGTAAAGTTGTCCCTCGTCGCCCAAAATTGGGTCCATTAAATAGATAAAGGGTAATTTATCATATTTACACAAAAACCTAGAAAGAGTTTCAATTAAATGATTATTTGGTACATAACCAGTGATCAAAAAATCACTTGGTTGAACGTTATCGAGTAATTTACATAGTAAATCTGTCGAAATGCAGTCACCTTTAAATTTGCCATATCCGGTATGATTTGAGTAATTTACCGTATTAATGTTATCTACCTCCCATCCGCAACATTGT
Source organism: Yamadazyma diddensiae (assembly GCA_030563465.1). Taxonomy (NCBI): domain Eukaryota; kingdom Fungi; phylum Ascomycota; class Pichiomycetes; order Serinales; family Debaryomycetaceae; genus Yamadazyma; species Yamadazyma diddensiae. The sequence continues at coordinate 59,475 of JAJMIX010000046.1, forward strand.
AGTGGGAAAACAATAGCTTTGTTACCAACATAGCCATGAATGACATGGGACGATACCGTTAAAACTGAAGACATGGTTGGTGAAATTCGCACTGAGATGGAAGAATTTTTGCAGCCTTGCGACATTGGTGTCTGGGCCTTTTGGTCGGATTTGCAGCCGTCGTAGTAGATAAATACCTGATGGGTGTGACTTTTGTGAGTCACAATGATATTCACTAATAGTTATTGATATGTTAGTTGTTTTTTGGAAGCTTTCTTGTTGTTGGATATTCACAGCTAGCCTTTAGTAAGTGGGTGTTCAGCTACCCTGTGTGCATACTTGTGATGTGCTGATTTAGGTACAACCATTCAATGATACTTATACCCACTAATTATGGGTCAAGCTTAAAGGCCATTTTACAAGTGTTGTAACAAGCTTCTTCCCTTAACATTAAATATCTAAGATCCTTAAGAAAAGAAAGTAACTCATTCTCTTAAATGTATGGGTTAAATCTTAAAACCCTATTCGCCAGCTTTGACATGACTAACTTTACCTCTTAATGACTTATTTAATAGATAAACAGCTATCATTGTAATAGACACAGGAATGACTGTTTTCTCCAAGCCTTTAATAGTGATACCAAATTGTATAATAGAGATATCAGAGAAAAACACTTATTAGACAATATATATTAAAGAGCAAGGCTAAGTTTGTTGCGTCATGCTCTAATGGTCCCATCATTAGTTTGGCCATAATGATTG
>JAJMIX010000047.1:0-59453 GCA_030563465.1 Yamadazyma diddensiae
AACTTAACTCATTAGGTTAATCTAAACCTACAAATTCGGACACATTTACTTCATCCTATCACCACTATACCAAACTAAGGTTTTTTCTTTAAATTTTCCTTATCTGCACCTAGTATTAGATAATTAAATAGTTGTATAATTATCCAAATACATATGTTTAGAAAAAAAAAAAAACCGTTTTTTCACCAAATAACATATCCAGCCAACTCTGAGGGAGCTTAATATTATAATTATATAATTTGAAAGCTTTTCTCCAACAGAAAAAAATGTTAATCATAATGTTCGTAAGAGAAAAACGTTGAGCCAATAGAGAGGGGGAAAAACTGGATAGGCGACGCTTTCGATTCACCCTCTAGTCGTCTAAGAGTAGGGGACGTTCAATTGTTCAGTAAATAAACATATAATTGGGAGAATGATTCTGAAAAGAGAAACTAATGGAATATTATGCAGAAGATATGGAAATAAAAGCAAAAAATCAATCGGCCCGGATCTCTCGTATTGAATAAGAATGTGACTGCTCTCGACATAATGCAAATGTTGTTATAAAATCTTATATCTATATAATGGGGGAACGAAACTTTTATGATTAATCGGAAAATCGCATGTGCCCTCCTCCTCCCTTGCTGCTTTGAATAATGGAACATCAACATGAGTGAATTGAAGAGCTTAGAATGAAATTAATTAAATTTAAATTTTTATATATTACAAATTCCGTTAATGGCTTTAGTCAATAAAATTCATAACCCCATGGAGAATGTTTTCAAGACTAATATAGAAGGCACAGTAGTCGTTGATGTCAACGTAGTTGTTTTTCAAATCAAAACAAACCTTATCTTTCAATAAACTTAGTTCGCCTTCATCAATTTCAAATCCATTACAAAGACCAAGTGTGATGGTGAAATCCTTTTCAATTTTGAACTCATCACTAGATTCAAAGTTTATATCATGCTCATACTTTGAAACAAGGGCATCGTTCAAGACATCGTTCTCTATTAAATCAAACCCTAACTTGTCTACCTTTCCATAGCCAGTTATCAAACTTCTGTCATGTTCGTTGCCGTTATTGTCATTAATGTGTGCGTTAAAGTTGATAGAATCACTAGTTAAACCTCCTTGTCCCAATCTAGGAGTGCCCCCATTTGATAAATACTTACTCTTTTGATTGTTTAACTTGTTAATCAAGTCCATAGATAAACTTGGTTGAGCCACCTGCATGGTTTTGAATAATTCAGTAGTATTCAAATAGCCTGTCAATTGATAGTTGAAATATTCATACTTGTTAAAAATCTTATTCTTACTACCGGAATTAATGGTGAAATTGGAATTCGTGAACTTATTCATGATTTGAAGGATTTTGAATCTTTTTAAAATATATTCCCATGTAAGATTCGTTAAAGATAACATCCTCTTATACTTTTCATTTTTGAACCATTTCCTGTTGAGTATGAACAAAGATTTATTTATAAGTTTAACGTAAATTATCATTTCATTAAAACTTATCATCTCGAATTTAAATTTGACAATCATCACAATGAATAACAAAATGATGGAATCCAAAGGAATCGTCCTTTTGACATACCAATTAAACTTCCCGAATTTTAGAAAATCATTGTATTTCAAAAAGTCATTCAAATTATGTAACAAGGATGGAATCAAGTTGTTATTCAAATCACTATAACTGAAACTTTGAAATTGATTGAAAGTCAAATTCATATCCAAATTCTGGAAATTAACGAAATTTTTAATCAAATTTTCTTCAGTCAAAGCCTGGAACGTATCCTCAAATTCATTGAATGATAGGATTCCATTTCTAGGTTTGGTTAAATGAACATTATAAGTGGTATCAAGCGAGCTTGCATGTGAAGCATTGGAGTTTGATCTTTGTCCAGAAGACTTAATAGTGTTATGCGACGTGTCATTACTTGAACTCGAATGTAACGATTCATCCTTCATCATCTTGGTACTGCCAATAAACAAATTGTCCGTATTGTTTTTTGAAGTTAAATCATGATCACTGAACAAAAATTTCTTATGCAATAACATCAAAGCTCTATCCACAAAACTCCAACTATGATTTTTTATGAAATTGACTAGATTAACTTCATTAACTGTCTTTGGTGGATACTTTTTGTGATACATATTCATCTTATTAATCGAAAGATGAATATATTCAAAATAATCTACTATCTTTCCCTTCAAATCGTTCATTTTCTCTGGTGTGATATTTCTTGAATTATCGTTATGTAATTGATTCACCAACTCACTCAATATTAAATCGTATTTGAATTTAATATTCAACGACAAAATAGAAGTGCTTAATTTATAACCAGTTACTTCATTCGCTTCGTTAAAGATAGGTTCCTGTTCATCAGGCAATCTAACATTAAAATCACCAATATTACAAACAGGAGGGAGACAAAAATTGTGACTAGTTAAGCAATCTAATCCAAAAATTGTGTACCATAGTAACCGCCTAAACTTCACAACTTCATAATTTTTAATATTTAAGGAATGAACTGGATCCTTATTTATTTGTAAAAACTTTGCGTACCTTATTATTTGAGACATTTCCATCGTTGAGGGATTTGGTGATGTTGATTGAATAATTACATTACCCAATAAGATAGGAATAAGCTTGAGACCATGAGGATAATTGTAATATTGACAAATTTTGTTGAAACCTTTCAAATATCTGTTAATATCTTGATTTAGCAAAAGATTATCAAACTCTTCAAATTCACTTATGGTTGCTGCATAAAGTATAGGAAAATATAGAGTATAGAACTGTATCAAATTGAAGTCACTCATTGAATTATTATTGGCTTTATCATATGGATTACATTCTTTCCAGAATCTATCATGTTCACTCAATACATCATCAATATTGGTGACTATTGGTAATAATATATGAACCGAATTCATATACCTTTCCATCAATTCATAAGATTTGCCCTTAGAGCTTGGTAAATAGGCTTCTAAATCATCCAAAAGATTGGCATTATCATAATAAGTATTAGTACCATTTAAGAAATTTTTGGTATTATCCAATCTATCCAGAATCTCAAATGATGCGCCCGAATATTGTGGAGATCCATGACGATTGGAACTCAGAATATGGTTATCTTGTCGTTTGGGAGATGGGTCCATTACGGTATTATTCTGAGGATATATATGACTTGGATTCTTTGCAAATAATAAGCTGATATTGGTACTGCTATTATTATGACTAGATAAATTGGATGCAATGTTATCCTGTGTAACTAGCTTATTGAAATTATTCGTTTGAGGATTTGTTTGACCACCAGCTGATGGGTAATTTGTATAGGTGAAAGAACTCAAATTAAATGAATACTGATCTTCCTTGTCTTGATCGTTATTACCCACTAAGGCCCCAATGTTTAGATTATTATTCAGTGAAGAATTCATACCCGTATTAAAAAAGGCATTTGTTACATTATTACTTAATCCATTCATTACTGGAGTTTGTAAAAGTGACTTTGGTAAATTAGGGAAATTTGAGCTTAAAGTTTCAATCAATTTATTATCAGGCATAATATCATTAGAATTTGTAACACCTTTTGGTTCATCTTCAACATCTAAATTCATTATACCATTTTCTCGACTAACACTCTCTTCTTTGCTTACACTACTTGAATCACTTTGATTTGCGGAGATTTTTGATCTCTTAGATTTACCACCTTTACTGATTCTATCATTAACAAAATATTGACATTCGATCAGATTTTTATCACAATTTGTACATGATGGTAAATCTCTTGAACATTTGATTTTTTTAGAATGACAATAAACACAGCTTAAAATTTTCCGTTGTCGAGTCTTCTGAACTTTCATTACTTTCCCATCAGCTAAAACTTTAACATGCACATCTTGATTTTTCAGTTTGGTTTCATCTTCCAGAGCTTCAGGATATTGAATCATTTTAGTGGTATTGTTTCCTGAATTCTTATCACCTAGTTGATGACTTGAATATCACGCAGGAGATTAGAAATAATTTTTTTTTTTTCCGAAATCCCCATAATTTTCTTATTTCAATTCGCTAATTCCGAATGTCACAAAATGCAGGAATCCATCCTTTGGACTACCTTTCAAGACCGCCCCAAAACCTTGATTTGTTATGACAGAGTTGAAGATCATCATTAAGTCATGGAGAATGCTTTTGCTTTGAAACGAATTAAAGTTGATTCACTGTTTTCTTTTAAACTTAAATGAAAAGCTTCTGTAAGATGATTATGCAAGTTTGAAGATAATCTATTTACAGTTTAATTCGGGGTCCAGTCATTTATTTTTAACGAATATCATTGATTTATAGTTACATAAGAGAGTCTATATAAAACTTTTTCGACCATGAACATAATAAAGTGATTTTCATTAAGTACGTTTAATGGTATAATGACTTATGGTTGCATCCACGAGTCTTTTGGCAAAGTGGAGAAAAAGTGATGCAACTATAAATATATAAAGATTGAGGTAATATACAGGTTGTGAAAAGTGACATATAAATTGGCGGAGTTCGGAGTACCCCTTTATTATGCATAAAGTCTCGGGTTTAAATGTAAATCAGCAAAAGACTCCCTTCAACGATAAAACCTGGGGAAAGTTAAACGCCGACTCGAAAGTGGGTGCAATCCCCGAGACTGCATGAAACATCCACGGCGTGAGTCCGGACGTCCACGACTTCTTGGCCAAATCTGAATTTGTGAGAGAGCACACAGTTTGAATACATCAGACGTTGATAATCTCTTGATGATTAAATAGTTCAACAATACGCTATAGATTGAAGAGTAAATACCAACAATTGTGATGAGATGTGTGGTATCTCACATTACAGTTGATAAACTATGGTGTTAGGGTCTTTTATTACAAACTTATAAGCCACCTCCTCGGAGGGTGATTTGCAAGAAATTATAAAAGCTATAGTATAAACAAAATAACCCCGATTAACATACATAATTAAATATAATCTCTATAAAACTAATCTACGGATCTTGGCCTCCTATCTAAGCATTTCACAGGGTCAGATTTTTCGTTCGCACCAGCGAAAAGTAGCGAACGAAAATTGAATCGAAATCTTCAACACGTCAACAATTAAGTTAACACTTATTGAAAAATAACATTTTTAAAATGAATTTTGAAGAAAGTGAAGATCTTAATGGAATTAGATTTAGTTGGAATACATTTCCATCAACTAAAATGGAAGCAAATAAAATTGTTGTACCAACTGGTTGTTTATATACTCCATTACATATTAGGCAAGAAGATGAATTACCAATTGCTCAATATGATCCAATTTTTTGTTCAAATCAACATTGTAAATCTATTTTGAATCCTTATTGTACAATTGATCCAACTGGTTCATGGGGTTGTCCATTATGTGGTACAAGGAATCCATTACCAGCTCATTATCAAGGTATAACTCAAGAAAATTTACCATTAGAATTAAGAGGTAATGCATCAACTATTGAATATATTAGTTCAAGACCAGTTCAAACTCCTCCAATTTTTTTATTTGTTGTTGATGTGTGTCAAGATGATGATAATTTAACTGCTTTAAAAGATTCATTAGTTGTTTCATTAAATTTATTACCACCAAATGCTTTAATTGGTTTAATTACTTATGGTACAATGGTTCAACTTCATGATCTAGGCAGTGAAGCCATATCAAAATCTTATATTTTTAGAGGTGATAAAAATTATACTGATAAACAAATCAATGATATGTTATCAAAACCAATGTTACATTTAAATCAACCAAATCAACCTCCAATTCCAGGTCAATTTGCAAATACTTTGAATAGATTTTTCTTACCATTGGATGAAATTGAATATCAATTAACAAGTATTTTAGAAAATTTATCAAAAGATCCATGGAGTATTTCTCATGGTAATAGACCTTTAAGAGCAACTGGTTCTGCTTTAAATATTGCTTCAAGTTTATTAGGTTCAACATTTGCTGGTTTAGGTGCAAGAATTATGTTATTTTCTTCTGGTCCTTGTACTTTAGAACCAGGTATGATTGTTAGTAATCAATTAAAAGAACCAATTAGATCTCATTCAGATATTGATAAAGATAGTGCAAAACATTTTAAAAAGGCAACCAAATTCTATAAATCAATTGCTGATAGAGTTGTCAAAAATTCTCATATAATTGATATATTTGGTGGGTGTTTAGATCAAATTGGTGTCTTGGAAATGAAAGATTTATGTAATCTCACCGGTGGGGTGTTATTATTAACTGATGCTTTCACCACATCTATTTTTAAACAATCTTTCTTAAGATTATTCAATAAGGATGATGATGGATTCTTATCAATGGGATTCACCGGTGTTATGGACATTAAAACTTCTAAAGAATTAAAAGTAAGTGGTCTTATAGGTCATGGATCATCATTGGGTATTAAAACCAATAATGTTTCTGAAACTGAAGTTGGTATTGGAGGTACATCACAATATAGATTATGTGCATTATCACCACAACATACATATGCGGTGTTTTTTGATATTGCAAATACTCAAAATTTACCAGCTAATTCTCAAAGTTATATTCAATTTATAACTCATTATCAACATAGTTCTGGAACTTATAGATTAAGAGTCACTACTGTTTCCAATTTATTAACAAGTGATGAAAGAGTTTTAACTCAAAGTTTTGATCAAGAAGCTGCTGCTGTTATAATGTCAAGAGTTACTTTATTCAAATCAGAACAAGATGATGGAGCTGATGTTTTGAGATGGATCGATAGAATGTTAATTAGATTATGTCAAAAATTCGCTGATTACAGAAAGGATATTGATGAATCATTTAGATTAAGTCCAGAATTTTCATTATACCCTCAATTCATTTATTACTTGAGAAGGTCACAATTTTTGCAAGTTTTCAATAATTCCCCTGATGAAACGGCATTTTACAGACATATTTTATTAACTGAGGATACTAATAATTCATTAATTATGATCCAACCAACTTTAACTTCATTCCAATTAGATTCTGAACCTCAAGCTGTCTTATTAGATAGTGTATCAGTTAAAGATGATGCAATTCTTTTATTAGATACATTTTTCCATATTTTGATTTTCCACGGTAGAACAATTAGTGAATGGAGAAAAGCTGGTTATCAAGATTTACCAGATTATGCCAATTTTAAACAATTATTAGCTGAACCAAAACAAGAAGCTGCTGAATTATTAGTAGATAGATTCCCATTACCAAGATTCATTGATACTGAGGAAGGAGGATCTCAAGCTAGATTCTTATACTCTAAATTAAATCCATCAACTTCTTATAGTAATCAAGATATGATTGGAAATGGTGCGGTTGTTTTAACCGATGATGTCTCTTTACAAGTTTTCATGGGACATTTGCAAAAATTGGTTGTTTCAGGATCATCATAATTTACATCCTTACCTTTCTTTAGTTCTTTGTAGTAGATAAAAGTTACATTTAAAATGCTTCATTAAAACGTATGTGCGATTTCTCAAACGAATTTATTTTTCATTCAATTATGGACGAGTTAACAAGAGGTAAGTCTAAATAAAAATGATATTATTGATGTATATTAACAACTGTAGATGAAATTGCTTTATATGATAGACAGATTAGATTATGGGGTATAGGAACTCAATTAAAATTAAAATCTGCTAAACTTTTAATTATTAATCTTGGTTCAATTGGAATGGAAGTGGTGAAAAATCTCGTTTTAGGAGGAATTAATTCGATTGAATTATTAGATGATTCATCCATCAAATTTGAAGATTATGGAGCTCAATTTTTCCTACCCAATGATGATTCAAAGATTGGACAACTCAAATTACCTAATGTTATAGACTCAATTAAAGATTTAAACAATAGAGTTGAAATTAAAATTAATACGCAAGATGTGAATGAATTACTCGATAATGAACCTTCATTCTTCAAGAATTTTGATCTTATAGTAGCCACTGAACTTGAAAAGCGTCAAATACTCAAACTCAATAAAGTTACCAGAGACTTTAAGCGACCTTTATATGTCACAGGATCCCATGGATTATTTGGGTATATCATGGCTGACTTAATCGAAAATTTAAGTGAAAGCGAAAAGGATGTGGGAAATCAGCTTCGTACAGCTGGAACAAAATTAAGTTTGGGTAAATCCATCATAAAATCTGAACTAAACCTGTCTAAGGATAAAGAGCTCGTTACAATACTTGATAAATATAATCTGATTGACAAAATTTTTGAATCAGAGTTACTCCCCCAACAATTAAATAGAAGACAACTCAAAAGATTGTCCCCTGCAATACCCTTAATCTTGGCTCTACTTGACATGAACAGAAATCATGATATTGATCCAATAGAACTTAAAGATAAAGCAATAGAAGTTTGCAAGAAAATAAAGATAGATCAGGGTATCATCACTGATTTGTATGTAGAAAATCTTACTAGACAAGGATTTACTGAATTTTCATCATCAAGTGCAATCCTTGGTGGGTGTTTAGCACAAGATATAATTCAATTTTTAGGTAAGAAAGAGAGTCCAATTAATAATGTATTGATACTCGATGGATTGAGAGCTGAAATGCCAATTTTTAGTTTATAATCGAATTGAATATATAAGGGCTGTATAGTTTATGACTATATTGAATATATTATTTAGGGGTTATACCTCTACCTTTACGCTTTTTGAGATGTGATGAATCTCTCAAGTATCTGAATGATTTTACAAGCTTATCCTTCAAATCCTTATTATGTTGCCTCTCATGCTCAATTTTATTCAATATTTGACTTCTTTCAAGTTTGAATTTTTTAACTTCAGCTTCATCATTTTCTCTAAAGCTTGCTAACCTTTTATGGAGATTTTCACTAATTTCATTCAATTCACTGATAGTAGTCTTTGAAGTTTTAATGGATTCAATTGAATTTTCGTGTTCTTTTTTCATATAATTCTTCTCTTCTTGTTTCATTTTGATCTTTTCGATGTTTTCTTCGACAGATTTACTCAATTTCCATATTTTTAATTGATTTTCTATTACTTTAACCTTCTTTTCAACGTCCTTGATTTGTTCATGACTTGTGAAATTCTCAATTGTTTCTTTCATGTCTGTGATCTCCTTACTGATAATCTCGATGTCTTCTCCTCTTTTGTTATACTTCTTGTTACCAGAATCAATCCTTGATGTGCAATGATCGATATCATCTTGTAAATTACTTGCAGATTTACCCAACTCATGAACTCTCCTTCCAATTTTCTTCATTTGTCTTTCATCCTTATTGTAATCTATATGAATGTCATATTCCTGTTTTATGAGTTCATAGTCCAAGTATATACTATTGATTTGCATCATTAATTTATGAGTTAAAAACTGTAAATTATTTACATCTGAATTTTTTAAATTATGATTGAATATTCCAATCAAATTATCATAATTGTTTGTGAGGGGGTTCGTAATATAATTCAGCTGTAGCCTGTTTAACTCATAATATGTCTTCTTATGTTTCTTAGTTTTCTTTTTCCCTTTGAATCCATCATCATCATCATTACTAGTATTGTCCACATCATATGGGGTATAATGGAAATGAACTTCTGTAAGTAATGATTTCTCAACATCAATTGCTGAGAATTGTGGAATTGCTTGTAAGTCAGGTAATGGCCAAGTAGGATAAACATTATACTCGAACATTTTATGAAAAAAGCTATGCAAATAATTCAATCCTTGATTATAGATGGGGAAAATATCAGGAGGAAGGATTCCAATTTGGTCTCTAAGACAAACAATAGATGAAATGAGTTTATATAAATAATCAGGTTCTTGTTCTTGATTTTGATAATATATCTTACAATGCTCAATGCTTAACATTGGAACCAATTTAATTAAATTACACGGTGAAGATCTGTTTTGAATTCTTAATTCATTTACAAGATTGTCAGAAACCAAATCGTCAAATTTAATCAATAAATCAAGTTTAACTTCTGATACGTCTTCTTTAATATCTTCATAATTTCCAGGTATTAAATGAACAGTTATATCAGCATCGGCAGGTTCATTCTTTTTATGATCTCTCCTAAGAAAATTACCAACGTACCTCTTCAATTTTATAGGACTTGTCACGTTACCGATCAAAACTGCTTCAACCAAATCTATAAGTTTGTTTATATGACTTAAAACAATTCCAATATGTTTATGATTTTTTGCTCTTTCCCGTTCAGTTCTCGACTTTATAGTTTTCTTATTGGGGGCACCCGCTAAAGACGACCTTAATTTTGCACCATTTGAATCACCACAACATTTACAAATGACATTAACTAAGTCTTTTAAAACATTAAATTTCCCACTAGTTTCAGCTAATTTTAAAGCCATATCTCTTTGTAATAAATTTTTTGGCATATAATGAGTTATTAATAAATAAGGATGAGAACTTACTAATGTACAATTATGTATACAAATTTCTAAAGATTTTACAATCAATTCAGTCTTATCATTTGTCTCACAATATTTTAAAATATCACTGTAATGTAATGAAACAATTTGATCAGTTAATTCTCTTTGAAATTCATAAACTGGAGTTGATAAACTATATTCTCCACTTTCATTGAATTTATCAATTTCTAAATCAACTATCGGTGGTTCTGGTGTACTATCTAAAATTCTTAACAAATTCATAGTAGCCCAACGCAAGTTTTTTTTTCCGGCTGTCGCAGTATTTCTCGATAGCTATAATCGGAGAATGAATTAGCTGCAGATCTGCAGATGCGTATATTTTTTTTTTTTAATTTATTTACTTTACATTAGCGAGCTGCGAATTTATTGCCAAAGTTTAATAGATTTATCCCAATGACATGAAATAATTTGTGATCCAGTTTTTGATATATCACATCCCATTACTTTATCTGTACTACTTAACTCTTTAATTTTTAACCAGTTATCACTACTCCAAATATTAATTTTACCATCATATGATCCACTAATAAGTATATTCCCATCACTGGTTATTGTGGTTGGATTTTCATCATTTTCGTCTGTCACCTGTTCAACTAATTTTGAAATTTGTTGATTGTTTAGATTGTAAAATTTCAAATCACTTACAAGTTTCGTATGAGCAGGTATAGAAAACAATTCTTTCTGAGAATTATCTAATTTTCTAATGTCCCATATTTTTATTGAACTGTCTCCACTACCAGTTGCTAAATGATAACCGTTAGATCTCCAATCCATACAGTAAACACCTTGAATATGACTGGATAGATTTTTAATGACTCTGCCCGATCTTAAATCCCATAACTTTACTAATGCATCTAATCCTCCCGTAGCTAATATCCCACCATCTGGGTGGAAGGACCCTGAGAAAACCTCTCTCAGGTGGCCTTCCTGTTGCAAGATTTCCTCACAGGTTTCGAGGTCCCATAATTTCCAAGTTTGATCAAAGGATGTAGTTACAAAATGCTGTTTATCTGGATGTGTAATAGTTTTAGGAATTCTAGCTTCATGTGCTTTCACAGTTGATTTGGGTTTCATCATACTATCTTCAATCGCACTCGTATCCCAGATATTTACGGTCCCTTCATTCGCTCCAGTGATAATTAAATCATCACACCAATCCAACCCACTTACTTTATCATCATGGTACCCCGGTACCAGACGTGCTTTCAAATTTAGTTGGTCATCGAGTAAATACACGTTCCCATCCCACGACCCACATCCTACTTGAGCACTGTCAAAATTATACCTCACGGTGGAAATAGATCTTTGATTATGTGGTATCACTTGGGATCCATAGAGTTCTATCTTTTTAAACGAATCATTGACTTGTCTTCTGTGCTTCAAATTCTTAATAAAATCTGGTTCATAATCTTTCTGAAGATCTCGTATTCTCTTTCTTGACTGATTTAACGAATAATAAACAAAACTTTTTCGTACTTCCAAAAGTTCATCTGTACCTGGTGTATAGAAATCTTCCTCTTCTTCACTGCTTTCATCCTGTTCAGTTTCACGGTCAATCTCAATGTTGGCACCGAAGTTTTCATGAGGCATCTCATTCACTAATTTTATAAGTCTTTGTCGTCTATCAGCATTATCTTCACCGAAATAGGTGACTGGTTCTTTCAATGATCGAAGAACATTTCTTACTTCATCATCTGATGTTGGAACGTATAAGTTCGTTTGTGGATTGGCAATTATATCATTCACTATTGGAATGTTAAGGTCCATGGATGCGAAATGAAAAATAATGAGATATTTGTGTGGTGATGATAAAACGATAAGAGGAAAAGAGATCAATATTGTTACGGTGTATAGTTTTTAATAAATAGGAGTTTTTATGAACTAAAATATCGATAAAGGAATTACTCGGCTGAAAAGTGAATCAAATCAATTGATCTGTCGGTGTCCCCAATTATCGAGATTGAGTCTCTGAATTTGAGTTCGTCAAATAACAAATTCGGTAGCCGTTCATTGGGTAATCATTATTAAAATAGGAACTAGGATAAATCAGTCCCATTGGTTAATGGTTTGCTGATAGCACACGAGCAGCAAATTGAGCAAAATTCTCAGATTTATTCACCATTTGATCTAAGTCTGGTTGACAGAAAACCGCCAACGTATTTCTGGAAATCAGTGGTAATTTTGTCCCCTTTACATAATGAGGGACGGCTTTGAAATTATCTCTTGATACTTCTTGTAATGCACTTCCAGTTTGAAATGCAATACAATCTTTAGGAATATTAACCTTCACAATCTCATCATTTCTATTTCTTATATATAAACCAGATTCTGGGTCTGGGTTCGAGGGTAAATCATGGGTCAATCCTTTAGTTTCATCAACAAATAACGCTGATGTCAATCCGGTTATGCATGAATGGTCAAGATGCTCACCACACCAATCATCATCATTTTTTGGTTCATCCGTTTGTTTCAACGGGAAATAGTGCAAAAGTCGAGCTTTGGTACATGTTGAATTCTTAACGATGTTCTCCAAGTAATTGGACTCCAAATCAAATCTTTTACTTATATAATTATCACAGTTAAATGCTACCTTCTCTGCTACATCGATGATGAAATTACATAATTGTTTCATGTCTTCCTTGAAAGTTTCAAGTCCTTGATTGGGTGGAGGCCATAAATTTGCAGTGGTATAAGCCTTATAATCAGGAAATTGTTCACACAACTCAGGTCGGGGACCTTCAAGCTCATCTCGTTGATGAAATGCACAATTTACATAAAACAGACCCTTATTAAAATCAGGCATTCCGGATCCCAATATTTCCTTACCGCATGACCATCCTGTCACCCACGTACTTTCTTCATTTTCTAATTGTTTTAGTACTTGTGGGGGTTGATTTGCAAGTATTGAGGCACTTTTAAGTACTTTTAAACGAAGTTGAGCGAAGAATTCAGGGAGACCTTTAACTATTATAATACCAAGAGACTTGGGGCCAAATGCTCTGTCGAGAGTCTCATCGTCTATCCCGTTAATTAACTGGTCCAATGATACGGTAACTGGAGAATTCATAGATAAGATTTTTTCACTTCCGCGGAGGGCCTGTATAGACCATGAACTATACGGCTGGAACCAAGATTGGTTATTGGTTAGAGGGGAATTGGTATATTTATATAGAAGCTAAGTCAAAAGTATGCGCTAAAGAAGATATGGTTACCCTTTCTTGATGTGTAAGTCGGTGGCTTTGTCACAGATAAATTCGGAGCATTTGTTCACGTTGTCAAACGTAAGATATACTAATGATTCTTCTTTGAGTCGTTCAGCTCTCTTATTCCTACTACCGGTACTGCCACTAGTGCAGAAACTGCCTCTAAGTGAGCCAACAGAATAGAAGATGAAATAGATGATGGTTCAGAAGCTTTCACCTACTATACAAGTCTTTTATTTTTGCTCCCAATTGTATTACCCATCACTATCTAGATCTATTCTAAGTGTACCATTTGCCTTTCAAATTCCGAATCGTCTTGCATAGTTTGACAAAGATTCAAGTATTCTCGAATCGAAAGGTAGCTTATATTCACTTCTGGTAGTTTTCCTCTTTTTTCATCTTTGATCAAAGTCTTGAATCTATTCTTCTTGTTCTCTATGGCAAGAAGTTTGAGCCGGTGTTGTTGAGTCTCACTTATCGTGCTGGTAATTATCAACGTAGATCTAGAACCGTGAATCCCCAAACAGTGGTCCAAGTAATCACATAGCTTCAAACGAGTGATGTTCTGTAGACTGTCGAGGGAATAATCTTCCTGCCCATATCTTCCACCAAACCTATAACTCTTATTGACAATTTTTTCCCAAAAACTCTTATGTTCGAAATAACTTTCGTTCACAGTATCAAAATTGGTACTTTGTTGGCTAGGTAGAAGATCAAAATTAATGTCGGGTGACAACTGATCTCTCTTGGCTATATCCAAAGATTCAACCAAAGGGTTTATAAGCTGAGCCATGAACTTAGAGTCACTCAAACTCTTCACTGAGTCCACTGTCTCCTCTAGAAATGTTTGAATACTATCAATCAAGTGATTCGAATTATATGTACCGCTCTCCACATATACGTAGACTCCCAACAATCTTCTGAATAATCTTAACCCACCACCAATCCTATACCCTAAATCCATCTTAGTTTTCAATAGATAAAGTCTAGTTGTAATAAGATATTCTATGATTTTACTTATGCTCCGAATGTATGGGTCGTCTCTTTCGCCAAGATGAATATAAAAATAACAAAAGCTGGTTTCTTTTTTAGAATCAATCTGAAACCTATGATTACCTAATATTGGTTTGAAGCTGCTGGGATCTCTGATATTAACGGAAATTAAATTTTTAGTATCCTGAACTTGTAGTTCTTTGATTCTCAGACATAAAGTATTGCAGAATTGTCTATTTCCGTCACCACTGAATAGAATTGTTAAGTAGTTGTTTATCAATACTTCTTTTGCGATATATATAAGGTCCTCCAAAGTAACTTCTTCCAATATACTGCATCTTTCTTCAACCAGATAGAATCCTTCTTCAACTAGAAAAAGATTTAGCGATAAGGCTTGTTGAAATGACTCGTCATTCAATAGGGACTCGTACCGCTTTCTAAGTGCCACTCTTGCTCTCATAAGAGCAGAATAGCTGGTATCATTGATTGAACCTAACAGCTTATTGGTTATGTAAATCAATCGTCCCAAAACCTCTTCGAATATAAGTTTTGGTCCATTTAAATTGAAAGTTATTGAATTGGTATTATTGATCAACGGAAATAAAGACCAAGTGTATCCTATGTTCTCAGCCTTATACAAAGCCAGCTTTATGAATGTCCCCAAAACTTCACTCAACAAGTCAATTAAAACAAAGTTTTTACATTTGCATTCCAACCTCCTAGATTTGATCTGAAACGATAAAAAGCACTTTCCCCTTTCCAATAAATCAGGTCTATACCATACTTCTGTATCATTTCTAAACAGCAATAATACTGGATTGGCGTTGTCTCTGAATTTTACATTCATTTGTAAGTACAAATCTTGGTTCTCGTAGATTCGTATTTTGGGGTCCTTCAACTCGTCAGATAAGCTCAAGAACTTATTAGTACTTGGGACCCTTAATGACGAAAAGTCTCCTTCACGTCCAGGAGAAATATTGTTTGAATTTAAGTAGTTAATGTCGTAACTCATTTCAAAGTTTGAATCATACCATTTCCTTTGACAATCTGCCGGCGAAGAGAGAAGAATAACAAATATATTGTCCGTTTTCAACCATTTTTGTGTTATAGATATGAAAAGATCTACACATAGATCTTCCATGAGTCTGTATCCAAAGAATAAATAATTGGGATCGGTATAATGAATTAACTCAGAAAGTTGAGTGACTTCACACAATGAGGTCGGAGTATCTTGGTGTATAAAATTGAACTTTTCTATTATGATGAACTCATCGATAATTTTTTGAAGTTTCTTTTTAGAAGCAGTAGCTATCTTATTTATGTAAGCTAATACACATGCTGTAATCAAAGCCACATTATTGCTGCCTTTTCTTGTCAAGCCGACTTCAACAACAATTATTAAATTTCCCGTATCGATTAATTGATCCGAAGTGAAAACAGTTGTTGCAAGATTGTTCATCACTAGGTAATCACATATCGAGCCAGACTTTTCTTGTCCCAAGAGATCGATCCAGATTTTTGCTATCTGGATAACTCTGTCATTAATTTGACTAATGGGAAAGAGGATTCTGAGCTTATTTTCATCACTACTCACCTGGACCATCTTTTCTGGTTGTAACGGGTCTAGTATGGGGGGACTCTTTGTATATTGTGATACTTCAGCAGGGATATCCTGAAAGTTCAAAGTCACAAGCTTTTGTTGATAGTTTAATGATAGAGGACTTTTCACTACAAGTTTGATATTACCACCATGATAAAAACTTTTGAAATAGTACATCAAATGCTTTCTTATATTGGGAACCTTTCCTAGAGTCAGAGAATTTCCGGTTCCGAATCTATGGAAACCACTCAATGACGAACTCAAAAGCTTCAAGCAATGATAAAACTTTTTGTCAGGAGATTTCAAATTTGCTTTATGTTCTTCGTCTATCTCTTGAATCTCCCTTTTGATAAATTTCGAATCGAACAACGGGTCTTTAAAAAAGCTTGAAAAAACTTTTACCAAATAGTCCAAAATTGGGTCTTGAGACTTTATAGAAGAGTCCAAGCTAGAAATGTCACTTTTTGACCAGGGTACTTCGAAATGAAAATTCGTCTGGTTGAATGTTGTAAAAGCATTTATAGATCCACCAGATTTAAGTACATGATCCATCAACATATATGGTCTGGGGAACAGTTTTGTGCCACTGAAAACTGCATGTTCAACTAAATGAGCCAATCCTTCTATGTCGCCATCATTATTAGATCCCGAATTCACTGACACTGATATCGCTGTAGTGTCTAGATTGGAATCGGATATTAAGAGGCAACTAATTCCATTCTTTAGAGTGATAAGTTTGAGCTGATTTTTGCAATAAGCTTCGGGAATCCTAAACTTTGTAGGATGATTGATATACTGAGTGGCAGACATAATTAGAGATTGAATTTGATGTCAAAAAAATGGGGATATAATATGGTTAGCATAAATTACCTAATTGGGCGCAACCAATGGAAATTTGCAGCCATTACAAAATTACTCGTTTGAATGTGCGTATTCTAAAATCCAATATTCCAGGGGAAAGATAACACATCTGGGGTAATCTTATCAACGTATATAATTATTGAATAGTTGAATAAGTCAAAAAAGAAAATTCCGACACCGGGAGTCGAACCCGGGTTTGCTGCGTGAAAGGCAACCGTGCTAGCCGTTACACTATATCGGACTTTGATGTACTTAAAAAGTGCTGTGTCCCTCATGATGTTGTAATTATATAAAAAGGTTCAAATATTACTCCAAATCCCATAATTTTGACATCAATCCATTCCCTATAATTTCTGTACCCTTTAATGGCTATAATTACTCCCATAATGCTTCACTCTCAGACGTTATATCGGTCGTTCCTCAAGGCAAATGAAGTCATCTGTCCTGTATATAGAATATGCGCTTGGCCAATTAGCTGAATGAGATTGTATTTTCTAAACAGAGAATGAAGGAGAGTAGAACACAAGCGGGTAAACAAAATTAAGAATATCTACAAAGTCATTGTGACCCTTCCAAGTTAGAAATCTCCACTAAAAAAGCCTGAACATCGCAAAAGATGTACATATTAGGCTGGCTAATCTTACACAAAACAGCAAAAAGTGCGAAAAAGAAAGTACCTCAACAAAAAATCAGGGATAAAATTTAAATAACCTGACTTCTATTGCAAGATAATATTTCCGTTAATTTAATCCAATATAACCAAAAAATCAAAAACGTTTAAAACTTTTAAAAATGTCCAATCAGTATATGTATGGTAATTATCAGACACTGCTGCTGCTGTCACTGCTGCAACAATATTCCCCTCCAATTTCCAATGGAGTTATGATGGATTCAAATGGTAGTCCAACTCTTAACAATTTGAATTATGATTCATTAAGTTCATCTATTTCATCAGTATCATCATCTTATTCATTTCACAATCCAAGATTAAGATATTACTTATCAAAATCATTTGATATTGAAGATGATATGGAATTTTGCCCTGAAATTAATGCTGAAAATTTTAATGGGGGAAGTCCAGGAATTAAAAAATTCAATCCTTACACTGCATCAGTTTTTTCACCAACCTCAAATACCAATAACATTAATGGTGATCAAATTTCTCCTGTATCAAATAGACCTCAAAGTCCAAGAGTTTCAACCCCAAGAATCAGGAAACCTATTGAGATTATCAACCCTCAAACAAAAATGAGAGTTTCGTCTCCTGCAGTTTCCAAATAATGAGTTTATGACAATGTACATTAAGAAGACGATAGAATGATTAAACGATGAAATTCCCAGATAAAATTGAAAAAAAAAACATTTTGTATACTTTATTGCCCATCAACTGTGATACTACTGCTATTATAGTTGCGTGCTTGTATCCCTTAACGAACTCATTTATGTATTTGATATACAACTAGATATTTTTAGTCGTAGATCTAAACTCTCTTATTTCATTTGGTTCCCAGATCTCCAAACTACTCAACTTCATTTCTCGCCGTTATCAAATCTTGCGTCAATACTCGCATTTTACTCCATGTCAATTCAAAGTCCTCCCACAAACAGCTTAATGAATAGCACTAGTCTGGTGAACTTACCGACTCAAGATCCTTCTGGACCACTTATATCTCCTGTTTCCCAACTTTTCATAAAATTAACCCAATTACCCCATGATCTTGAAGTCCTTCCGCCCCAAATAGTGGATCAGCTAACTCAATTACATGATGTTTTATCAGCCTATGTCAAACAATTAAGTCAATTCAATGAAAAAAATGATGAAATTGTCGGTATCTTGAATCAACAAATTGACAAATTAAACCAAATAATTCAAATTTTTGATGAATATTTGGATAACAGTAAAATAATTGATAATTTAATTCAAGATATAACTGAGTTATATGATAAGTTTTCAAATTTAGATTTGATTCAGTACAAATTACAATCAGCCAACTTTAATCAAGATTTATTGAAAGCTAAATTTGAAAAACTAATTGATTCTAATAAACAAGAATCCATTGCATTTATAAGAGATTATAAACTCAACAATTCCCAACTAGAAGGTTTCTTAAATCAATTCAAAGAATCACGAAAGACATATCATCTTCGTCAAGAGAAATTGAATAGATGGGATGAAGAACGAGTTGCTGGTTTCATATAACTCTTATTTTGCAACCATAGAGGGGAGGGTTGAAGAACCAAGGAAACCCCCGTTGCAGAGAAGAAAGAGAATTACCAGTCTTAAAGAAGCAATACCCTAGCTGGTTTATAAGAGCATTTGTGGAAAATTCGGGGCTCTTCATGTCTGACATATGCACTTTACAGCCTCATTTGGTCATAATTACGATAACTTCGCAACCAATTTAAGGGTGTTGCGGGGCGGATATGGATGAAGTTGCTCAATCGCCGACCAAATTGACAAGTATGTTCCAGAGAGCGAAGCGCAAATAGACCGAAACCTCCGTTTCAACCTCAAATTACTTCGGCTATAAGTATAAAGTTCGCGAAATTAGACCCCAGCTTATATGTTAGAGGGGCAGTTATCTTGCTATTTGCAAAGCTAATTATACTAGTGTATATAAAAGTATTAAATTGCGATTAAATTAATAATTTTTTAACAAAAGTTGTTTTTTCAAAAAAATCTCTCGGGAATCTTTTGAGCTTTTTCACCTAAAAAATCTCGGACTACTGCCGGCTGAATATCGTCCACTTAGAGTTTTTTATTTTTTTTTTTTTTCTGCCTCAATTTATAAACCAATTCCATCGACTTAAATTTGATTTATTGAATTAAATTATAATGTTTAAATCTGTATTTCAAGTTAATAGAGTTTCACAACTCTCAAGACTTGGTCGTTCAAGTTTAAGATTTAATTCTACCAATTCATCACCAAAAACTGGTGGTGGATTCTCAAGAGTTTGGAAGACCACAAAGAGAGTAACTGCTGTAACAGTTTTGGGTTCAATCGGTTTTATCGGTTACAAACTTTATTCAGAAAAAGAACCTGCTAATCAAGTTAAACAAGTACCACTCTTTGAAAATGGTCAAAGAAAGAAAACTTTAGTTATCTTAGGTACTGGTTGGGGTTCAATCTCCTTATTGAAAAATTTAGATACCGCATTATATAATGTGGTTGTTGTTAGTCCAAGAAATTACTTTTTGTTTACTCCTTTATTACCTTCTTGTCCAACTGGTACTGTTGAATTGAGATCAATTGTTGAACCTGTTAGATCAGTTACTAGAAGATCACCTGGTGAAGTTATTTATTTAGAAGCTGAAGCCACTGAAATTGACCCAGTTAATAACAAGATTACTATTAAACAATCCACTACTGTTCATTCTGGACATTCTGGTAAAGATACATCTTCAACTAAATCAACCATTAGTGGAGTTGAAGAAATTACCACTTCTTTGAATTATGATTATTTAGTTGTTGGTGTTGGTGCTCAACCATCAACTTTTGGTATTCCTGGTGTCGCTGAAAATTCCGTTTTCTTAAAGGAAGTTAGTGATTCTATTAAGATTAGAAAGAAATTGATGGATGTTATTGAAGCCGCTAATATCTTACCAAAGGATGATCCTGAAAGAAAGAGATTGTTATCAATTGTCGTCTGTGGTGGTGGTCCAACTGGTGTTGAAGTTGCTGGTGAACTACAAGATTACATTGATCAAGATTTGAAGAAATGGATCCCTGAAGTTGCTAGTGAAGTTAAAGTTACCTTAGTTGAGGCCTTACCAAATGTTTTGAATATGTTCAACAAGAAATTGATCGATTATACTAAAGAAGTTTTCCAAGATACTAACATTGACTTAAAAACAAACACTATGGTTAAACAAGTTACCGATAAGAACGTTATTGCTCAAGTTAAATCACCAAAGGATGGCTCTACTGAAATGGCTGAAATTCCTTATGGTATGTTAATCTGGGCTACTGGTAATGCTCCTAGACCGATTATCAGGGATCTTACTACTAAGATTGATGAACAAAAGAATGCTAGAAGAGGTTTATTGGTTGATGAAAAATTATTAGTTGATGGTACTGATAACATTTACGCTTTAGGTGATTGTACTTTTACCAAGTTTGCCCCAACTGCTCAAGTTGCTTTCCAAGAAGGTATCTTCTTGGGTGGTCACTTCAAGAGATTACATGAAATAGAATCATTGGATTATCAAATCAAGAACGGTAAAGATGTTGATTCAGTTCAATTAGAAAGACTTTCGAAGAAATTGATTAAATTACAAGAAAAACTTCCAATTTTCAAATATAACCATCAAGGTTCTTTAGCTTACATCGGATCCGAAAGAGCTGTTGCAGATTTAGTTTGGGGTGATTGGTCAAACGTCACTACTGGGGGTACTTTAACCTTTTTATTCTGGAGATCTGCTTACATCTACATGTGTCTTTCTGTCAGAAACCAAATCTTGGTTTGTTTAGATTGGCTTAAGGTTTCCGTTTTTGGAAGAGATATTTCTAGAGAGTAATTTATTTTTATATAGATTTAACTTATAGATATATTTTATAGAATATCTATGCTTAATTTTTTATGCAATATTTGTGATTAAAGATAATGTAAATTGAATACGTGAAACTCGTAGAATTCGCAAATACGATAGATAAGATTTTTTGCAACCGAAAAGAATACTTATAAGGAAATTGGGGAAGAAAAGAAGAAGTCATACATCCGTCTTATGAAATAAACTAGATATATAAATGCTGTAGATGATCATGTTCATTTTAAATGAATTTATTGTAATATTAAGACTATGAGGGTAACAAGTCGTGCCCGTCCATTAAATTTGCAGCCATTGGATTATATACTTTTTACTTTGAGAATTTGTGCAACTGAATCGTATATGGTGTTTCCACTTTCAATCAATGGAAAGTCAAGTTTCGATCTGGTAAATGAATTGTCAATTGTAAACAAGAATATATCGACAACCAATTTTGGGGGTAGCTTTTCGGAAATGGAAGGAAAATGTTCTTTAGAGAAATCTAATATATCATGTAAACTGAACAGACCAGATATTGGCAATAATCGTTCGGAATTTAATGTCGTTCTTTTCAATGATGTGACTTGGAGCCTGGCAACGTCCCTAACATCTGTTAGATATCCTACCATATTTGGGACCTTATCTAAGCCATCAGGACCAACTCTCAAAGAATAATTGATCAATTCACTTGATACATTTAATTGAGCCTTTTCAATATATTGATCAAATGGTTGAGGACCAAACATAAATCCTGGAGATATACTGCAACCGGTGAATCTATTCTCATGATCTTTTAAGAACTTCCAAAACACTCGTTCCGCTTCCGCTTTACTGTAATGACTTGCACTGAAAGGGCTTTTAAGGCCTTCTTTTTTAGTATAATTACACCAACTTTTTTCATTAATGGTTATTTTTGGATTGGAATAATCTTCTAAAGATATATGAGCTGCTAAATTTGATGTGTTAACTATATGATTTACATTTGGTCCATTTTCCAATGCAGATTGTAATAAATTTCTTGTTCCTTCAATTGTGGTTCTAATAACTGAATGTTCAAGATCAGGTAGTGTAAAATTATAAGGTGCAGCAGTATGGATTATTTTGGATATTTGCGGACTTTTTTTAAATACATTGTCGAATGAAGATTTATTTAGTAATTCTACCACATAAAATTCAAAATTATTAGAATTTAAATTAGTTTTTAAAAAATTTCCTTGATCAATTGATCTTACAGTTCCAATAACATTATAGCCTTCTTTTAATAATTGAATTACTACATGTCCACCTAAAAATCCACTTGCTCCAGTTACTAAAACAGTTACTCGATTAATTTGATTTATTTCCATAGTATTCACAATACCGTTTTTTTACTATTATGCATAATCGAATCAAGATGAAAAAATATTAGTTAAATAATAACTGTTTAGAATATTTTGTCAGAAAAAACTTCTTTTTTATTTAAAATTCATCAATTGGTGTGTGTATTAATACGTACTTCGTATGCAACAGCTACTGTAAAATACAGCTACCGTTTTTGGATTTAGTCGTGTAAGGTAGATTGCTCTCCTTTGATTCCACATAGTTTTATGACAAATACCCCTCTAAAATGGATCTATAACATTTATGATTTATTGTTTTTCTTAATTTCTATTGACTTAGCCTCAAACTACACCACTTTCTTATGAGGTAAGCCACTTCAATGTGGCGATCATATATTCCTACAGATAATCAGGATCGTCTATTAACAACCAATAACGTAATAATAGTGAAGTCATCAAAACAACCGAAGGCTGAATCTAGAATTGGAAATTATATGCATCTCGAACTAAAAGATAAGCCGTGGAACACCTGTTGTAGAACTCAGTGTAACATTGGACTTTGCGATTACAAAAATCAAAGTAAGGGAACGCAATCTCAAAGAAATTCTCCGACATATTATATATATGAATATGGTATTCCATTTAATAGAGGTTTACCGCATAATACAATTAAAAGGGCAAAAAACTTTGCATTTTACGAAGTAATTGTCTAAGATTTTTATTGTTATAATTGCGGAGGCATGAAATGAAACCAATTTGTCAATTTTTAATATATTAACAAACTTCACGAATGGCCATGTAACTATCAAATCAAACTGATTATCTAGATGAAAAATTTTTTTTTTTCAAACTTATAAAGTTGGAAATTCTCATAACGTAGGGTCGATGACGTCGATGAGATGCCGTATAAGAACAATACTGAGCATTTCATCATGAAGTGTGAAAAAGCCGCAAAACTAAAAATTTCCTACTCAGGTCGTTAAGGAACTGCATATACTTAATTTTACCTATATTGATCTCCTGCGCGATTACTGTATAGGAGATAACCGACAAATATTTTTATAATACGACGAAGTTTACGTATAGACTACATCCGTTTGACGTAGCGACTAATTTTTTTTTCCAATTTTGTAAATACGTTGGGTCATAATAATTATATGTCCAAAATGTCATTGAAATAAAATTTATTGTTAGAGTGGGGTAATTAACAGATGCTGCATCTTCGGCCAATTTTTTTTTCAAATCTTTGGGTTATGGCCCTTACTAGACCAGGTTGAAAAAAACAAAGATTAGCGGGTAGTAATTTAAATGAATTCAATATAACTTTTTTAGGCGAATGTAAAAATATGAGAAAATTTCTGAGATGCCTAGTGTGAGATGCTCATAATATGCGTTGGCTCTTACTACTTGACTTAATCGTCAAAAATTTCGTGGCATATAGAATATAGAATGGTTTACGTATATAATATTTCAACATAACTCTAGTTTATATTTAACCATACCAAACTTAACTTATATTTAGCGTAGAAGTTTTTTGGCATTCTAAAATTAGTTTTCTGTCCGCAGCAGGAACATGTGGAATTAATTATTTAAAATCCTCGATAAGCTCTTTTCTTAATACAGCACTATGAGATATTGCAAAAATTTTTTACAATCGTTAGTATATTTGATTCCAATTGTCAAAGCAGCTTCACCATCTGAAGCTCAAATTCTTCAATTTGATAATGTGGGATATCTGGGTACTTATAGACATGTCGGATCATTTGAAGACATTTATTCCGATGAATGTTCTTGTTCATTAGTTGAAGAACCAGTTTCATTTTCTGGTGTAAATTCACCTCTTGATCAAGAATTATCAGTTCATTTTAGAGGACCATTATCATTAAGTAAATTTGCTTATTATGTATCGAGTGATTTTTCCATTGAATCCGAAGATAATGAGGACTGGTCTAGATTAGCCTATTATGATGCTGAAGAAGGTTTAGCAGAAAATGTAACATTTTTGACAACTGCAGGAAGAAATTCATCTTGTCTTGGTAGAGCTTTAACTTATGCAGATTCTGATGGTTTATCTGAAGCTGATTCTCCAACTATTTTAGATGCTGATACAGTGCTTGATTCTGAACAAGAATTTTCGATTTTTTCAAATGTTTCTTGTGAAGATTCAGGAGTTAATAATGATTGCGGTGTCTATCGTGATGGTATTCCTGCTTATCATGGATATTATGGAGCTACTAAAATGTTCCTTTTCGAATTCACAATGCCTCAAGAATCAACTGTTGAAAGAGATAGCGTTTATAATTGGGATATGCCAGCTATTTGGCTTTTAAATGCTCATATTCCTAGAACTTCTCAATATTCTTTAAATGCCAATTGTTCTTGTTGGAGATCTGGTTGTGGAGAATTTGATATTTTTGAAGTCAAAAATTACACTTCTTCTGAAGTAAATAAATTGTATACCACCATTCATGATTATCAAGGAACTGATGATATTGAAACTGGTTTACAAATTAATGGATATTTTGATAGAGATACTTCAGGAATTATGAGAGGTGGTGTAATTTTTGACAATGATGGATCAATTGTAACATTTATGTCAAATTCAACTAGTTTTGATAGTAGTTTAACTGGATCATCAATTTCTAGTTTAATTTCAAATTTGGACACTGATGTCACCACTGCATTAGCAAGTGTTGGCGAGTCATCGAGTGGATCTACCGACTCATCTGAATCATCTTCCAGAGATAGTTCAGCAAGTAAAATGACTGGAATTGGGTCTTTAATATTTTCGGTATTAACTTTTTTACTCTTTTAGGTTGAAAGTTAAGTCACGATTTACAATATATAGATGCGTAGTGAGTAAATAAATTAAGGAAAAAAGATTTCGTCAAATAAAATATACTTTTGGCGGTCGATCGAGATCTTTAGCAAACGCAACCGAGTCGCTTAAATCGTACAAATTAGCGTTTTCAAAAGCACCAGCCCCTGCACTAAATTCTATTTTCGGAAAAAAGTTTCTGCTTCAATGCGCAGCCTCTATCGCTGTAGATCCCAAGAAATTGAATTGGGTCTAGAAGTACTTGTTTATGCATACCTATGCTACTTATTATAACTACTTTATATATAGTTTTACCAATTGCTTGTTATATTGATTTAAGTTTGAAATATGCATATTCGACCCCTGGTTACGAAATCGGAAAATATTTTATTCTGATGCTTAATTGTTCACCGTATTGTTTTTCGCAGCCAGGGTTCATTTTGGTTTGTCAAATATGAAATTTCCAAGTAATGAGTTAGCAATTTAATTGCAAGTCCAGCCATTCTAGTATATAATTATGGAATTTTATAGATTGTGCATCGAACTTTAAGGGTTCGAGTTTTTTCTTACTTCTGCAAGTATAAATGACTGCCTTTTCCTTGTATCTTATTTTGTACCATTAGAAATGTCACCATCTTCAAATTTGGCAGTACTATTTGGTATTCTCTCTTTATGTATTGGTTTCCCAGTATTTAGGAAACGGGAGGATTATGGACAATATAGAACATCAATTCAAACTATTCACTATGATTCTCCTCAATATAATACTTCTGGTCTTGCACACCAATTTGCAACCAACTTAGCTAATTTATTTTATTCTGAATCCACAAATAATTGGTCAGATAATTGTGCCAATTCTGCAGTACCGGTAGTTTGGCAAGTGGCTGTAGCTGGTAAAGTCATGACCAACACGAAAAGATCGGATTATTTAAGTATTGCTACAACTGCATTGTCCAATTATAGAAATAGCACAGGCGGCTATTCTGCAAGTACGGCAAAAAATGCAGACATTTATACCGATGATAATGCTCAAATTGCTTGGGTGTTTTCAGCCGCTTATGAAAATACCGGAAGGGAAGAATATTTGGATGAACATCGAAATATAACAGACTTTCTCGCCCTGTATGAAGACGAGTCACAGGGAGGAGGAATCCTTTGGACTATTAATGGTAATTATATTGCCTCAATTTCCACGCTTGAAACTGCAGTTGCTGCAGCTCAACTTTGCAAACATACAGGTGATACTGATTATTGTCAATTAGCTAAAGATTGTATAACCTGGACTCTTGATCATTTAATTGATCAAAATGATAAATTTATAATGGATGGACTTTCCGAGGATGGAGGAGTAAATGGTGGTAAACTTACATATACATTTGGAACCTTGATTTCGGCTTGTGCTTATTTATCTCAAATGGGTGATTTAGATCAAGATTGGAAAGCAATTGCTGTTGAATTTGGAGTAAGACTTCTTGCCGGTGGTAGGTTTGACAATCAGTTTTTCGATCAAAATGGTCACATGAATGATATCATTGATAGATCTCATCTAGTATTTGTAGGATTTGCAGATTTACTTGAATTTACTACACCGGTGGGTAGCTACCAAGAAGATGCTTACAATTTATTTAATGACTTCGTTATACGGGAATCAAGACATTTCCACGATACTTATCAGAATTTAATCAATGGTACATGTCCAGGAAACGAGTATAATTCTTTATTGAAGTATGCGTCTTTAGCTCAGGTATTTCAAGAGGCAAGTAGGGTCTCAGATTATATTTAGTAGTAGACACTTTTAGACTTTCTAAAAATAATATTTCATTAATCGTAATAAATCATAACATAGGATTTCATTATCCAAATAAGGTATTCTACCGTCAAATTTAATTTCTGGAATGTTCATTTTGACATTCGATCCAACCACTTCAATTAATGGTCCCTCATTACTTAGTATCATGCCATGATTTTCTGATAGCGAAGCTTTTGGTAATCGATCGTTGATATCTTCAATCAATTTTTCCTTGTATTCTGAAGCTAAATTTGGGGCGAATCGAAAAGATTTTATGGATGTCAAATCCATTTTATTTTTATACTTTATGGAAAGATATTTCATAGCTATTGACCTTTTGGTTATATAAGATATGAATGATTTATTCCATAACATATAAGTTGGAGTGGAAAGCTTATTTATGTTTGGGCTCTTATAACTTGGCACAATTGTGCATACGCCATCTTTCAAACTAGGTAACATTTTTATCATACTTCCAGTTGGGAATCTCGATCCATTAGGTTCTCGATGAGTTGTAGTTAAAGCTATAGCAAATGGGTTCGAGTTAATGGTTTTAGTATAAGCAGCATCTTTAAAAGACTCTAATGAATGAAATTTAGGTTTACGAGAAACTTTAGCCTGATTTACTATGGGATGTTTCAAATACGGTTTCATAAATGTTTCAGAGTATGCGAGATAACAAAAAGTTACCACATCGCGGTGATTTAGGCAGGAAAAGTATTTCTTTTCTTGGTGTGTAAGATTTATTGCAGCCAGTTATAAAAAAATGAATTTCCACATTGTGAATTTAATTAAACACAGTTTTTTGCTATGAAGTACTTAGTTTTAGTTTATTTAATAACTTTCATTTTTGCTTATCCGGTTCAAAACTTGACTACACTCAATATGGGTGTTGAAGCCAAGGGCCAATGCGTTTTTAGATACACACCTAAATCCAGCACCGCTCCACAGGAGTCTGAGGGGGCTGGTAGTACCGCTACAGAATTTTCCAGCTCACTGGTAATGCTGTCTGTCAAAGCATCAGGTACAATGTCAGAAACAAGGGACATTTCAACTGCTTTATTAGCTTCAGCTGCTACTACCACATCTGACACCAGCTTTACTTCAATAGCCTCAAGCTCCTTGTCTTCTGTTCAGTCCAAGGCTACGAACGTATTGAAGTCGCCTCAACCGATCACTTACACTTTAGCCCATAAAGAACTCGGTAAAAAATTATGGGGTAGATTTTGGGATCAAAGAAGTCTGAGCTTCAATAATAACGATCAGGCGTGCGGCAACAGTTTTTCGCAGCCATCTGTATGGGATTTAGCAGTAATTGCTAGAGGTATAATTCAGGTGGATCCCACCAAAAGTGATTTGGTATTGTTAAATCTCTACAAGTATGAGAATAAGAAGCTTGGAGTCTTTTCCGCAAGTACAGCGGGTGACAATGATATTTATAATGATGATAATGCACAAATAGTTTGGGCTTATTTGGAGGGGTATGAAATCACTAAAAACCAACAGTACCTCGAAACAGCGAAGAAAATTGTTGAATTTTTGATGGGTCAAGTAGATGATAAAGGTGGAGTATTCTGGAAATATAAACATGATTATATAGCCTCCATCTCCACGATCGAAGCTTCATTAGCTGCTGCTCACCTTTACAAATACACTCAAGATGCTAAGTTATTAGAGTTTGCAAAATCATGTTTAGATTACATGTACAAATACTTTCAAGATGCCAACGATAAGCTTTTCTTTGATGGGCTTACACTGTCGAATTACAAAAATGTGAATAAAGGTAAACTAACCTATACAGTAGGTTGCACAATGAGTGTACTTAGTATATTATACAAAAATGATAAACAACAAGCATGGATTAAAAAAATTGAAGAATTAGCCTCAGCAGCCTCTAAGAATCCTGGTGCTTTTTATAATGGTGATGGTCTTTGGAATAATCAGAAAAAATATATCCATTTACTATATGTTGGATTTAACGACATATTCCAATTAGATCATGATTTTACCAAGTTTCAAGGTGAGGTGGATAGACAAGCCAAATTTATCTACCATTATTTGAAAGATAAAGACGGATTGTACTTTGACTCAATTAGCTCAGCTGGCGATGAAATGATAGAATCATTCCAGAAGCAGTATAAGGAAAGTGTAAAACCTGAAAACATTCCACAATGTGGAGATACTAGTAAGAAATCTTTGATGGATAATGGATCAATTCTACAAATTATGTACCAAATGTCTCGGAATTTTTTGTAGTTCATACTGCTTGACCAAGAAAATCAGAGACCGTATTTAATGAAAACTTATCTTTGAAATCACCTTTAATAGCACGGATACCATTAGACCCCATATAATCCATACTCTCTACGTAAAAAAGACCTACATGGATTCCACCTGGCTCTATGAAGGTCTCAAGTTCACCAAACTTCTTGATAAGATCACGAAAATCTTCAATCCCATCTGTCAAGACTTCTCTTTCTCCATATATAAGAATTGCTTTCTTATTCTTGAACACTTCGATTCTTTCAAAATCTTCGGATCTCAATTTGGAGAATGAGACCCATTTGGTCAATTCATCGTCTCTCTCAACTCCATCGACATACCAGTCACCCATAATAGTAGATCTGGCTCCTAAATCACCAACATTATTGATATTTTTACGATTGGAGGTGATGTGCAATGGTTGAACCCAAGGACTAATGAGTATACAAGATTCAGGTTGGACTTTAATGTTGTTAAATTGTTTAAAATCATACTGAGGGAATTTAGCGAAATAACTGGTTTCTTCAGGGTAGTTCAAGAATCTAAGAAGGGCTATAGCCAAATTACCACCAGCTGAATCACCAATAATATGAACTTTCGAAAACCCGGAATTGATTAACTTGTTATAAACCTCTAAAGCTTCAAAAATTTGTCTAGGAAATTTCCCATCTGATTGAAAAGTTAAACTATAGTCAACAATCAAGAAGGAAATATTCAGTTTTGTATGCTCCGGTAAAGCGTGATAAAGTGCTAAAAATCCCGAAAATTGAGTATCAAAACAATTCAAAGCGTAACCACCCCCATGGAAGTAAATCAAGACATTTTCTGATTCATCATTTTTATGAATCCAGTAACTATGGTCATTGAATTTTTCACCATAATGTTTCAAATTACCACTTGATACCATTGGATTTGATTTGTGATTGGCAAAAGTTTTGGTCATAGATTGATAGACCACAATTGGGATATCAGCTAATTGAAAATTATTGGCCAAATGACTTTCAACTGATAAGTGAATATTCTTGTATAGAGTATTAAATTCTCTATTTGTATTGGAATAAATTGTACCAGTTGTATAATACTGGAACAGAGTTTTAAGAATGACAAATGGAGTTGTCAAAATCTTCCATATGAATTTGATTGAAAGCATGCTTTTCAAAGTTTTTTAACTGATGGGGAATTTCCTTCTGATATAGTAGTAAAGATTAACGACCAGTGCGATCTACGGATTGGTTTACGAGAAAAAATAAATTATGAAAAAAAAACTTCGTAAACTATAGCCGAGGGATTTTATATATTTTATGCAATACAAAGGGATAGTCTAAAGTTTAAGATTATTGGATTTGATTGTATTTTGCTTTTTAACATTACCTTTGATATCAGTCTTTTGTCCTGATTTACCAATAATTGTAAGGTTTTTATTACCCGATAAGGTAGCAGCAACTGAATCAGTTTTAGCCTTTTTATTGGATTCCATTTCTTTGAAATGTTTAGCCTTTTTCCTCTTATTGGCTCTTCTTAATCTTTGTTTTTCTTCTCTTGACAATTCATCTCTGGAGTATGATAAACCAGATTTCAATGCTATTTCATTATCGTTCTTTTCATCCTTATTAAATACTTCTTGTGGTGCTAATCTGTTTTCATTACTAACAAATTCAGGTTGAGCATCTTCCATATCAATTGTTGAACTCTTGATTTCAATGATTTTATTTTCATGAGGTTTAGGAATGAAATTGAACGACGTCAAAGAATCTAACTTGTAATTGACATTAGTAAATAACTCTTTAATTTCTTCGTGTTCTTGAGTAATTTTTTCTTCTTTTTCATTATCTTCAACTCCTTGATACTTATCTTCATAGATTTCTGCCAATGATTTAGATGATTTAGTTTCAGAAACTTCAATTTTTTCTTTACGTGGTTTAACAACTTGATTTAAAAATCTTTTGGGGAGATCATCGAATTCATCATTTTTAATTCTCTTTCTAATTAAATCTTCAATAGTCTCGGTAACTTCTTCCGTTATTATAGGAACTGGTTTGCCAACCCTGTCAAAATCAAAATCTTCTTGATCATTCAATAAAGAATCTTCAGGTCTTTGACTAGATTTAACTTCTCCCTTCATGGTCCACTTCTTTTCCGCCACAAGCTCATCTTCCAATTGACTTATCTCTTTCTGTAAATTCTCTTGTTGCCTTTCAAATGTAGATTTCTCTTCATATAAATCGTTTCTCATTTCACCAATGGCTGCATTATATTCCTCATCATTAAGACTTTCTACGTCAGAAACATCTTCACCTTGTTCTGAATCAACCTCGTCCTCATACTCCAACAAAGAGTCGTTGGGTTGTGGTTTACTCTCTTGATTTTGATTTGGTTTATCATAAAAATCATCGTAAAAATCAATCTCATCATCGCTCACCTCTTCGAAATAATTGACATCTTCTTCATCTTCATCTTCTGGATCTTCATTTTCCAATGCAAGAACTTGCTTATTGAAAGCATCTATATCAAAGAATTCATCGTTTAATCCAAAAGCGTCTTTTTTTACCGTTGGTTCATTAGATTCATTATTGTCATTAGGAAGTTCCGATTCTGGAGATTCTTCATCTGATATATCCTCTTTCATTTCTCCTTCTGAATCCTCGTCGACATTAGATCCGTTGTCAACGCCCTCAGAGTCACTTTGTTCGAGTTGTTGGTCTTGCTCATCAAGCTCATCCAGCTCATCGAGCTCATCGTTTTGAATTTGTTGCTCATGTTCATCCTCATCTTGTGATCCTGAAACAGAATCATCTTCACTATCATCCCCTTCAGGGTCAGAACCTTTGAGTTCATCAAGTTTATCCATTATAGCTTGTCCAGCATTTTCAGTGACTAATTTGGTTTGACCAAATACTTGCGACGCATCTAAACCATCAATATAAATTTCATCCAAATTTGAATAATTAACTATAGGATCCACAAGATCTTTAACTAATCTTTCGAAATAACTAGAGTCTTTAATTTCAGAGGTGAAAACCTTTGTAGGATCATCTACTAATGATTGCAATAGGTGTTCCATATTGTACTAGATTTAATTTTTTTTGAGAGATGAGATGCTGCGAAAAACTGAGAAATGCAGTACCATGATTAGGTTCAAAAGTACTAGTTCATCAAAAAGATGGATTCAAAGACAAATGAATGATCAATTTACAAAGAAAACTAAATCCATGAATTATAAAAGTCGAGCAGCTTTTAAAATAATTGAAGTAAATGATAAATTTAAAATCTTTAATAAATCATCAAAGAATATTTTGGACTTGGGATATGCTCCAGGAAGTTGGTCTCAAGTAGCAGTTCAAGAAATGCAAAACAAAAAAATTAATCCTAATATATTAGGGGTAGACCTCATAAGATGTAGTCCACCAAATGGGGTATCATTTATTCAAGGTGATTTCTTGTCCTCTGAAATTCAGAAAATGATTATGAAACATTTTGAATCTAGCAAAGCCGATTTGATAATGAGTGACATGATGACAAACACTACCGGAATCAAAGATGTCGATCATCTTGGCAGTATGGATTTATGTCATATGGTTGTGCAGGTTTCTGATGAAATTTTGCAAATTAATGGTAATCTTATAATGAAATTTTTCATGGGCAGTGAATCGTCAGATTTAGAGGCTTTATTACAAGAAAAATTTACCAAAGTTTACAAATTCAAACCTCAAAGTTCCCGTGATGAACTGAGAGAACAATTCTTTGTATGCCTACGTAAGAAAAAATCATAACATTAGATTGAATTGCTGACGGTTACAAACGTCATGATTATCGAATAATCCAAGCATTTCACAAAAATCTCGAGCTTGTCCGAGATCTTAAGGGGTAAAACTAAAAAAATGTTGATGGGGCTTCTTTCATCGTTACTTACACTGATATAGACACTGCCACACCTACCCAACCAATTTCATGTTTGATACTCAATGCTACTGTACGTAAAATTTTTAGGGTATGAACCAAGCTTTTTCGGGATTATTGAAATTTGCTGGTTTTAATTGAGTTTTATATTCGAGCAAGGCTTTGATGGCAATTTACCTCTGTTGGGGACATAGAGTGGCAACCGGGGCCATGCGAGAGTCCACACCGCTAATCTTATGCACCGCGCTCCCAATTCTATTTCCATTTGATTTAAGAAGTTTGACACATTCTGACAAGTTAGATGGTGCTGAGCGGTAAATAATTTACAAAATTAACGTATGAGTTTTATAGAATAATATACTTAAAGTACCGGTATCCAAAATATATAAAAGAAAATATTTATACATAGTCTTATTACCGAACAGGGTAGTAAAAACAAAGGTAAGAACATAAGCGAATATTGCGATTATATAAAGCAAATATGACAACGTCATTGACAGAAGGGGCCAAGACAAAAATAAATTAAAAAATCATTATCCGACTACGCTAATTTAATTGGTGGTTTGAACCCATGTCCCATGTGATTAGCAGCTATATAGGAAGGGGTTAATTATGTAATGATCAAAAACCTGCATACAAACCAAAGTTCTTGCAGATTATCCATAATTCCCGAGCATGCAGGTAATTAATTGTCTATTTTTGGAAATCAACCACTTAAATTATGAGGCAATTGTTGGCTGCAAGTTTTATTTTTTGTGGATAGGGACCGACTTCTATTTATAGTGGAGATTTGAAAAAGTATATAGGTTTAATTAAATTCCCACTTTAGGGAATTTTTTAAGTGTCTCCAATTTTTAAAATTACCTAAAATGAAAGTCGCTACCTTTTTACCTTTCGCCGCCATTGCAATTGCTGCTTATGTTCCCTCCGATCCATGGACTGATTTAACTCCAACTACCACTTTAGGTTCTGATTCTGGAGCAACTTCTTCATTACCAGGTTCTTATGCTTTATCAATTAGAACCGTTAGTGCCGCTTCCGCTTCCACATCTGCCGTTCATGAAAAGCGTGAAGATGCTGCAAATCAAATTGATGATGGACAAGTTCAAGTTCAAACTACTGCTGCATCTATCATCAATCAAATTAGTGATGGTCAAATTCAAGCCCAAACAACTGAAGCTCCAGTTGTAAACCAAATCAGTGATGGTCAAATTCAACAACAAACCGCAGACGTTGTTAACCAAATCGATGACGGACAAGTTCAACAACAAACTGCCAACGTCGTCAATCAAATCGGTGATGGTCAAGTCCAGCAACAAACCGCTGCTGTAGTTAATCAAATTGGTGATGGTCAAGTTCAACAACAAACTGCCAATGCTGTTAACCAAATCAGTGATGGTCAAATCCAACAAAACACTGCTGATGCTGCAGCTCAAATTAGTGACGGTCAAGTCCAAGCTACTCCAACTCAAAGTGTTGCTGCTGCCAGTCAAATCGGTGATGGTCAAGTTCAAGCCACCGGTACTGCTGCTGCTGAAGGTCAAAGTGACGTCGCCAAGACTTGTGTCAAGTCTGATTCATTATTCTTACAATTGAAGGATGGTATCTTAACTGATAAACAAGGTAGAATTGGTGCTATCGTTGCTAACAGACAATTCCAATTCGATGGCCCACCACCTCAAGCTGGTACTATCTACGCTGCTGGTTGGGCTGCCGTTCCAATTGACTTCAAGGAAGACTCTGACACTAAAGAAGCTGCTGACAATGCTGAAAAGGAAAAGAGAGATGAATTATACAAGTTAGCCTTGGGTGGTCAAACCACTTTCTATCAATGTTTGTCAGGTTCCTTCTACAACTTGTACGATGAAAGCATCGGAGGCCAATGTTCTGAAGTTGAATTCGTCATTTTAGAAGCTGTTGAATGTTAAACAACTTCATTTCTATTACACTGTCTCTTGATTTGAGACCATATGCTTGATTATTTTGCATTCATAAAGATTTGTATCTTCTTAACGTTATCATTTACATATTTTCGTCATTTATACTTGCATTCCTTAAAAAGTTGAAAACTAATATACAAACAGGATTTTTATTTCATTAAATTTTTCGTAGTGTTACTCTTTATACAAACACTTGCTATATTGTTATTAATTTGTGCTTTTAGTTTTTCAACCGACACAAGTTTAGCTGTCAACAATGAAAGTTCGCTACTTAATAGCTGATCATCAGGAATTTTGCTATCGGTTGATTCTGTTAGATAGCTCACCGATTTAGCCAATTGACCAATCATATTATTGATTTGTATAACTTTCAACTTATCCATTTTACTACGGTCCTGTTGACAATAATCTATAGCAAGTTGTAGTTTATAAGATAATTGGCCTATGGCATTTGTCAACATTACAGAGCTCTCATTTAAATCAACAGAGATCCCATTTGTTTGTTCAGATGAGCTGTATTCTTGATTTTTAACCACTGTAGACAATGAAGTGTTTTCAACATCATTAGAATCAAGTATAGTACTAATTGGTTGGGAATTGTAATAGGCGTTAATGAAGTCTTTATCGGCAAACAGATTCGTGTTGATAGTCAAAACCAATGCTGAGTTCAATTCCTTACTCTTATCAATAGTAGATTGGCCCAAAGAAGATGATGCTGTTATATGATAGATTCCAATCTTTTCCAATTTTGGATCAACTGTTATATGTTGCTGTAATCTTTGATTATAGAAGGTTCTATCGATTTTATTACCATCTGACAAAAGTTCAAATGTACTTTGAACACGAAAGTTCTCTCCCTCTTTGAAACCTAAAAGTATTCCAAATTTATTTGTACCATTTATACTATTATTTATACTAAATAAAGCCAGGGAATGAATAAATACTGACATAATACCCAAATAGATAAACTGTGTAGTGAAATATGTTCGCAGCAGATTTACACGACCTCGACCTGCAACAAAAGTGCGGCTCATTACAAAATTTTTTTAGAAAAGGGAAGAGCTTTATAGATAGGGTTAAATCAATTTTCCAAAAGGTCTGTAAAAGAATAAATCACATGAAAAAACAATGATAATGTCGATGCATGACCCTCTTTCACGAAAGCGACCTTTGTCCGAAACAGGTGTGGGCGAAGAAGTAGAAAATCAAGGCTCAATTATTAAGAAAGCAAGAGATGATGAATTTAACGATAAAATGTATAGTTTATATGTCAAAACAGCATTAGAAAAGTTAGATGTTAACGAAACGAATCAGATAGAATCATTATCGACTAAAATCGAACTTCCAATAGGTCACGATGAGGCTATAAGTCTATCAAATTTTAAAGTGGTTTTGAAGACCTTAATCTCAAATATTTCAAAACTAGATCATGATGCATGTAATTCATTAATTATACTGATTCTCAAATATAAATGGATAAAGGTGGATGACGAGTCTTTCAAAGATATTTATTGTCAGTTTTTAACTGTATTGGTATCCTCCATTCCTAATTATCTTTTCAAGGTGCTAATTAAAATCGCTCAAGAATTTAAAGATTTAAATCCGACAAATAGTTTGTTGCATCATAAGATACTTAAGCATATTGTCAAGTATAATCCAACTATTTTAAACAAATTTCCATCCATTTTTCAGTCAAGTTTCCCTCATCACTTAGCATCTGATTCTCAATCATTGAATAATTATATTTGTAATCTACTTGAAACTTTGAATTATTGTGAAGAATTACAATACGATATTTGGCTCTTAATAACAGAATGCTGCATCAAACTAGATGTTGAACTACAAAACGATCTTGATGACCTCGATGATGAAGAAATCGACGATTTAATCAATGGTGATGAGGAAGACGAAGAGAAGAAGGATGTCGCTGATAGTGATTCCGATTCAGAAGACGAAAATGACGCTGATGATGATGAAATTGATAGTGATAATGACAGTGAAGAAGAGGGAGCAAATGAAGAGTATCTATTGAATCCAATGACAAGCACAAAGGACATTAAAACATTGGTCAATAAACTCGATTGCATAATGGAAATATTGTTGAAGTCTACTGCCGAATACTTTACTGCTGAGAAGTTAAGTACCGGTAAAGGAATTTATCTTTTTAACACTTTGTCATCTTTGTTCAAGAGTCACATTTTACCTACACACTTCACGAAACTGATCCAATTTATTTTATTCCACGTGAGTCAACAGCAGATCGAATTGAGTGATTCGTTCTTGGTATTATTAATTGACATTACTTTCAATCCCCACCAAATTTTGGAGACTAGGTTAAAATCGATGCAGTACTTGTCTTCATATATAGCTAGGGCTAAAAATCTTTCTAAAAATCAGATCGTTTTTGTGGTGAGTTATCTAATGGGATGGTTGAACAAGTACATTGAGGAAAGGGAATTCGAAATCAATTTGTCAAGTAGTGCTAACAAGAATGTTGGTGGTATGGAAAGATTTAAGTTGTTCTACTCAACATTTCAAGGTTTACTCTACATATTCTGTTTCAGGTATAAATTGCTTCAGATAGATAACAAGGGAGACTTTGAATGGGAGAGTGAAATAGATAAATTCTTTCAGAGAGTCATTATCACCAAATTCAATCCGTTGAAATTTATAGATGAAACTGTTTGTTTCATTTTTGCAAATATCGCAACCAAATTGAACGTTTGCTATTGTTACTCAATTATTGAACATAATAAAAGAGAAAGAATGCTCAACAGTAATGTGGGAGATAAGAATAAGAATTTACCTGCACCAACGGGTAATTTCAAGCAAAAACAAGAATTCTTGGATTTACAAGGTTATTTTCCTTTTGATCCATTAGTTCTACCACTCAGTAAAAGTCTCATAAGTGAGGTTTATATAGAATGGTCAGATGTCAATCCTAATCAAGACGAAGACGAAGACGATGAAACTACCAGTCCTGGTAACCAGCTTACTTCAAGTGACGATGATAATGACCTGACCTCAAGTGAGGATGATGACAGTGATGATGAGTAGTTCTTTAGCATTTTATAATAATATACTCATGAATTATATTGTACCATTAGCTTAAAGTAGATCTCTTTATTATGCATTAAAACCATATTGCAGCAAAATTAAAAAAAAAAAAAAAAAATATACAACTGATTCCATCGAGGATCGAACTCGAGACCTTCTCTGGGTGAGAGAGACGTCATACCGCTAGACCATAGAACCAGAATGTACACAAAATTTTTGTCGCACAAATCTAAGTAGCATAAAAATAACATATTATGGGTGTCTGGGCCTTTGCATTTTTGCATACGGGGTGTTGGGGTTTATTGTGGAAAATCCGACTGTTGTTGTTTAGGAGTTAGAAATTCTGTGATCTATACATTATAGGCTAAAGTTCTGTCAATTGTAGTTTTTTGGCGTTGAATAGAAAATTCCCCTTTTGATTAGATAGGGACAATTCACATGGTAAGTATTAAACTAAATACAAAAATTCATCATCATAGTCGTACCTTTTAAACGCCTTTTGAAGTGGTTTTCAAGACATCTACCATCAATATGGCCATGAAATTCCATTGTCCAATGTATACAATTCTTGGGAGCTCACAAAACAACAACTTTTGGGATTTACTTCTATCAATAAACAGAACTAGGCAGTCGCTGTATATGCCGAGTTCAAGTTGAAGGTGTACCACGAGACAAAATTGATCTGTTCAGAATGCTTTTACTGTTTCAATATTGAAAATTCAATTTGACTCTGAAGAAGTGAAAGGAATAAGCAGAAAGGCATGTCATAATGTTATTTCCTTTTTCGAAGAGAAAGAGGCTTATGGCTGCAAAATAGACTTTCCAGATTACTACCAATATGATTATTCCTTGACCATCATAAGCCAATAAACCCATCTGATAGTTGCCCTCTTTAAAGGAAGTTAAGCATCAATAATTTAACGGGTTTATGTAGATTATTTGCTCCAAACTCTTTGAAAAAATAATCATCGGAAAGTACTGCTTATTTTAGTCTATAAAGCCGGTCGTCGTCCACCAACCATTTTTGTGGTCCAATATGACCATCACGAACTTCTTGTGCCAAGCACTTTCAACCCCACCTATTACCCAATATACCCTTTCGGGATATAAAAATACATTTGAGACCGACAATCATTTAAAGTTTATGAAAATATAACACAATAATTCATCAAATGTCTTGCCATTTTCCTTTTGCCATTTTCATACCTGAGGTTAGTTTCCCCCACAAATTGGCACTGGGATGCTGTACACACACGACCATCGTGTACTTACAATGGGGATTTATTGTAATTAAGAGTAGTTGTGGGATGATTGCTACAGTAGTGGTTATCTTGTGAAAAGACAGAAATTATCCAAAATCTAGAATATTAGGCGAAAATGAAGGACGATCAAAAAATACCACAAGTTTGCGTTGCAAGCCAGTTTTTAACCGAGAGCAAGCTTTTCCTGATTTTTCCGAGTATGTCAATGGACCAATATGAAAAAAATACTAAATACTGTCTTAGATAGAGTAAAAACTTGTAAAATATTTGAAAGACACAGTATATATAATATCTATGATTCATTTCTCTAATTATATCATTATTTGAGACCGTTCGGTGTTGGCAAAATATATTAATGAGACCAGCCCGTGGATCGTTTTTCCGATTTCTCAAGAGTCAAACCAATTAAACCTCCGGGGAAGCACCAGAATACGAGGTAAGGAAAATCTCTCAAATCAATGACATCCTGAATTAATTCAATTTTTTTGGGATCAGTTTGTATAATTTACACATAAATATTGAAAAATCTAATAATATTTCGGCAATACAAATAATTTGATCCCTTAATTATAGTAACACAAAAAAGGGCACCTCTCACCTCTCACAAATGTCTCTCAGTTTTTTTTCCTCACAGAAAACTATCATTCTTAACCCCGTTATTTTATTTCACTCCTATTAGTTGTGTTATTTCCATATTTAATTAACGGTTTTGAATTTAATTTATAACTTTTATTGAATTCCAATCTAGTTTTTGTGATTAGTTGTAATTTATTTTATAGATTTCCATCCTAATAATTTAATTTTTCAACCTATCATTCAAATTCAATTTATTCAGATAATTTCATCAATCTAATAATTAAATATCATTTCAACCATTAATTAATATGTCAAACAATCCAAGTGAAGTGTTTACTGGGGGTGCTACGACCTCTCAACATGTAGATGCAGAAGATGATGATCATTTCAACAATACCACATTTAAATTAAAGAGGACAAGATCTTTAGGTTTATTGGATGAATTCATTAGCCCTTTGGAAGAAGCAAAAAAACAAAAAGAAAGTGAACTGGATCAGGCCGTATTTTCGCCTTCACCATCAGAGGAAAAAGAGCAACAAGTACCTGAACCAGTAAATGATGATAGTTCAGTTGCCTCTGAAGATCTGATGGCTGCTGATGCAGATAAAAATAATAATTTGGGTAGAAATGTCACTCCCAATTTCACCAGTCCAGAATTCATACCTCATGATGATACTGATATTGCCATCGAACCTTCAATTCATGTCGATTATTTTAGTCATCAATGGGATGTTTCAGATATTTCAAAATCATGGAGGTATATTATCCAAAAACGTAAAGATGTTGCTAATTCAGCTAGACTAGAAAATGCAAGTTGGAGAACTTGGGCACAAAGAAGGCTGAATTTAAAAACTATTGATCCAGAAGAATTAAATTGGTCAAAAGAAAATGATATAACTTGGTTATATGGTCCCATTGTTCAAGAAGCTGATGCATCAGATGATGAAGATGATACAACTGAACATAAAACTTTAACAGCCACTTCGAAAGTTGCGGGAGATATTTCGGTACCGAATAAACCAATTGATCATAAGGGAATCTTGAAGAAAAGATCAGTTCAAGATATGATGATCAGTCACGCAAATTTGGTTAAATTAGAGGCAATGGAAAATAGATTAAAGCAAAAGAAAGAACAACAGCAAGAACAATTAAGAAGGTATAGAGAACAAAACAAAGGCCACAAGCGTCAAAATTCAAACGAACCACCTGAATTTGATGATTATGAAGCAATTTCTCAAAAATTGAATTCTCAATATAGGGTAAGCTCCAATCAAAATAGTTCTGTTAATTTAAAGGGATTACAGAATCAAAAAGATGACGAAAAATCAGATAAATCAGTTAACGAGAATAACATTAATGATTTAAGTAAACAAATCTCCAATCTAGAATTGGACGATACCATTGATGTCGATGCTCCAAATGACTCCAATTCTCCTAAAGGATCTGAAACAGAACTCGTAAAAAGCGATAGTGTTTCCATGACATCATCAAAGAAAGACCGTCATATCCATTTCAATGACGAGGTTCAACAATGTATTGCCGTTGATATGATTGATGATGACGCTTATGAATATGATTCGAGCTTTTCTGATGACAATGATGATTATGATGATGACGATGATGACTATGATGATTCCGAGAGTAAATCTCAAAAGAGCTATATTTTCACAAACGAGAATAATTCTTCAACAAGTACTCATTTTGAAGACCAAAACAAGAATTCAGATTCTGACTCCGACTCAGAAGATGGAGGCTTCTTCCTTAAAGTTAGGTCTCCTTCTAGTTCAACGATGGCCCCACCTTTGGTAAACAAAAGTACGTCAGAAGACAGAACATCTCAGGATCCTTCACCCATTACAGATACCGAGTCTGTTTCAACTACCAGTTCGAAAATTTACCGTACTATTCAGTTATTACCATCAACCAAATTGAATTACGGATCAGAAGAGGAATCGAGCGATGAAGAGAATCCTTATACTTCTAGTTTGTCTCATAACGTTAACAACAATAGTAGTAGAGGTTATGACTATTATTACGATTACAATACGGTTTACACTGTTGACCCTAGAAGTGGGATGTACGGGGAAGACCAGGGAACAGGAAATACCCCTGATGTAGTTGACTTACCAGAAGATTTGGCTCCATATTCAAGTTATGACAGTCACTCTACTACAGAGCACGATGAAGGAATTCCGATTATCGACTCCCAAGTTATTAGCAATAATAATATCATTTACAATAATAATCAACAGCGTACTTCGGAATCAGATTCACCTCAGCTTCCTGATTCAGGTAGACCTCGTGGAGGTAGTGGTTTTAGTTTCAACGATAGTGACTCAGAATCAGACTCAGATTCGGAAGATGAAGGATTATCCATTTCAACGAAATCTTCGAGTCAATCTTTGGCCCAATTGGCTCATCAATCTATGACCCCTGCTAATCCAGCTCCTCAAGAGGAGAATGATGCTTCGACTCTTGGATACAATCCTAATCCTATTTCAGATAGTGTCACGGCGATAAACCCCCGCCACTCATCGACAGGTTTATCGAAACAATCCACATCATCAAATTCATTATCTAGTCAGTTCTTCGGAACAACTCCGCTTGATAAAGACTCATCAGCACAATTGGCCGATCAATTTTTGAATACCAATAGATCAAGCCACCTGCCATCACCTATATCATATCCAAAGACTCATCCAAAATCATCACCTTTACCTCCGCATACTACATCAGCTAATGCATTCCTGGGTAATACAACCCCACCATTAGAAAAACAAATGAAGCAAAATAGGGTATCAAGCGGAAGCGCATTTAACTTTGATTCTGATAGTGAATCAGAAGATGAATTTATTGAAGATGCAAGTCCAGAACCTGGTGCGATTGGTCCATCTCATAAATCCTCATATAATTCGTTGTATCAAGTCGCAGGAAAGAACGGTATTGGATCTCCTCCATCAGACGAGTCTACAGTAAGAGATAAAAATTTGGTTAATCAAGCTAAAGGTTTAGCTAACCATTTCTTACAAAATTGGAAATCCAATGAATCTCAAAGATCTAATGAAAGTCAAAAATCTAACGATAGTCAAAAATCTAATGATAGTCAAAAATCTGATGACATTTAAAACATTAACGACAATTTACACAGTTGTGTCGAGGAAAATATGATCTCCCAGATGATTTATCATTTTGCATTGAACGTGTATCTTTTTGTATATAAAAAAATTCATAATTATCATAGTTTCGCAGCCCTTTATCAGCTGGGTTTTTTCGCAACCCACAAAATAATCTACGCACCTAACTCCCATAAAATGTCATGTTTTTTTAGCATAGATGAGTTTCTGAATAAAGTACTATATACCATAGTTCTGTTATTCAGTCATTCAGATTCCATTTTGACGAACAAATTTTATAATGATCCTCAAGAAGATGAAGGAGATGGGAAGTGCGAATTGGTAGGCACTTTCTCTCTAGTTACTCAGGCTTTTTTGGGGTTGCTTTGCTTATCTTCATTGATTATTAAGAGATCTTATGAATTCCCTGTGAGAAGGACTTGGCCTGTGTGGTTCTTTGATGTATCTAAACAATTATTGGGTGCATTGGGTATTCATGT
Source organism: Yamadazyma diddensiae (assembly GCA_030563465.1). Classification (NCBI taxonomy): domain Eukaryota; kingdom Fungi; phylum Ascomycota; class Pichiomycetes; order Serinales; family Debaryomycetaceae; genus Yamadazyma; species Yamadazyma diddensiae. The sequence continues at coordinate 44,153 of JAJMIX010000047.1, forward strand.
TTTCAATGTGATGCTTTCAATATTTAAATCAAAGGATGATACCGACGATACAGGTACAGGAATTACTCAAGAGGATGACGATGATCCTTGTAGTTGGTATTTTTTAAATATTGTGTTTGATTGTACCATAGGGGTTTACGTTTTATATTTGGTATTCAAAGCTCTCAATAAAATCTGTAAAGATTGGCTTCATATTAGTAATATCAAATCAGGAGAATATGGAGATCCCAATAGACCAAGTATCACAGCATATTTCAAGCAGTTGACAATATATTATATTTCGTTGATGATAGCCAAGTTCATCTTGGTAGCAGTGATGATGTTGTTCGAAGACGAACTACTTTGGTTCACGTCTCATATATTGCTTGTATGGTTAGATGATTATCCTAATGAAGTTGAAATTTTTATGGTGATGTTCGTGGTACCGATTTTTATGAATTGCTTACAGTTGGTTTTGGTGGATAATATAATTCAGAATCAATATTTTAGAGTACGAAATAATGAGACAGAACTGGACCAACCCGATGATGATAATGCCCCCAAAACTTACGGAACTTTCGAATAATCTACATTTATTTAATTCATATACTATTTACAAATTTAATTTTTCAAATAAATGATTATTTGTCTATCTACTTGTAGTTCTATTACATTGGAGTCAACTCAGATTTAAATCACCTCAGATCTAATCATCTCAGCTTATGCAATCTCAAATCCATACCCTTTCATACATTTCTTATATTGAGTAATAATATTGTCACATTTACCGCTATCTTGACCATGTTGTAATAAACAAGCATCTCTTTCCTTCTTTTCATCAAGGCATACGCAGCATGGCTTTGGCTTTTCAGATTTTGTTTCTCCAGACATTACTAAGGTTTTTTCAGTGAGATTGTCTGACCTCGAACTTGGCACTAGTCGTGCTGTGGTGGTCAATACACACACCAAAGTTTTGCCAACCGAGCGTTGTCTATTCCCCATACATTCAACAAACTACATTAAATCTATACAACCAATGTCAAAGGATCACGATGATGTCCGATCCCGAAACAACGGTAATAGTACGTTACCCATATTTGAGTCATCTCGATTGTCAATGGATACTACTGCCAATTTAAATGATGACCTTGAAAATGAATCGGACATATCTGGATCCATTATCTCCCAACCAGTAAATGGTAAACATCCAGGTTCAATAACATCCTATAGAAACAGTATAGATGCTGAAAGCAGCTTTTCTTCTTCAGTGTACTTTCAAAACTTCAATACAACTTCTGATGAGGGAAATGTCGAACCAAGCTCGTTCTCTCCATTGGGTCCAAACTCGATTTATGAATTAACAATTGCTTCTGATGTTGCAAGACAAAAACGTAAAGCAGAGAAGATACAAGTCACATTGAATGGTGGAATGACTACTGTTTATAATTTAAAGACTCCAACTACCAGAGATATACCTCCTATTCAGCTTGAAAAACTCGAGAACAAAGTACGAAATGACGATATTATCACAAAATTAATAACCGATATTGATGAGGAATACAAGAAATTTGATCATAGCTATAATTCGTTAACAGCTGATACTTTACAGAAATTAATTGATTCAGATAAACCACTTCATAAACATTCGTCTTCTGATGGCAACGTTTCATTGGGTGACATTAATGAAGACGAGACGATTCCACCTATTTTCTCTGATGAAAACTTCAGACTAGATGATCCAAGAATATTTAATCAGGTTATTGGGGATCATAACATATTACCTGGTGTTGAAGATTTCGATAGTGGTGGAATTTCTAAGCAGAGTTTAGCAAATAATAATCAATTACAAGATAAACTATCTCATTATTTGGATTTGGTTGAAATTAATTTGATCGATGAGATATCTAAAACTTCAAGTTCATTCTTCAATACCATTGAAGATATCAAAGATATTCAAAATAAATCTAATGAATGTGTAGAGGAATTTCAAATTATAAAACAAAAATTGGCATCTTTGGAAAATGATGAAAATAAAGCAGGACTCAAAATCTTAGACCAAATAATAGAAAGAAACAATGTCGAGAAGCTAGAAGCTTCGTTAATCCAGATTAAGTATGTTATTTCAGTGCATGAAGCGGCTCAAATCTCCCTCAGCCAAGGTAATAATGCTAAATGCTTGAACAATATATTATTAGCTGAAGGTTTAATTCATGGTGATTCATCTTTAACTTCAGAAGATTCAACCATCCATTTACCGAAATTTAGATACCCTTTGATCGATCTTTCTAAGTTACCGGCTTTATTTCACATTCAAAGCGATTTACAAACATTAAAAGATCAATGTTCTAGAGGATATATTATAGATTTTAACGATTTATTGATCACAGACTTGAAGCACCATTATAAGAATGTGCCATTGGTAGATACATTGAATAGAATGTATTATGTCATGGACAAAACGAAGAAGAAATACAGTGCAAAGGATTTAAACACTTCTTATAATGTGATAGACAATTCAACCAAAGAGAAATTGAAGGATTATGTTGAGAATCTCGCTAAATCAGGTCACCTATCCGCTTCTTTTCAAGCTTACCAAGACAGAATAATCACGGAAATAAAGGATATAATCAAATTTCATCTTCCTAAAGCTGGTCAATCACTGGTAGAATTGTCAAATGCTCCTTCTAAATCTTATACATCCCCAGAGCCCAACTCTTCACAAGGTGAACCAGCTGCTCATACTTCCAGTTCTTTGTCCTCCAGCATCAAGGCTCTTACTCCGAAAGAATTTGAAAGCATGTTGGTTAATATATTCTGTGGACTTTCTGAGTGTCTTCGTCGTTTGACTGTACATCAAAAGGTATTACTAGATCTCGCTTTATCTTCCATTCCACCAACAGAGGAGATAGATGTCATGGTATTCGATTTGACTTTGGCAATCAATAAAGCTATTGAGTTAACTCAATTGAGACTTTCTAGAATCATAAATGTAAGATCTGAGCAATTAGCAGATCTGTCTGTTGCATATTATTTGAGGTTCTATTCCCTTTGTTCTGCTTACTTCCAAGAATGTGAGTTGATCAATCCGGGATACGTAGCAAGTGGTTCTGGAAACTCATTGAATGATTGGGCCAAGAGTCATACGAGTTATTTCATCTATAGATTCCACCAAAATTGTTCTAAAAATACTGCACACGAGATCGACAGGGAGATCTGGAAGGAAGTGTCCGACCCGCAAGCTCTTTCCACTTCACAGGCCGTGGTAGATGAGTTGATTAAGTATTCTTCGCTCTCTGATAAGGACCTGTCACATAGACCAGAAATGGAGGAGTGGTTATCTCCGCTTGTTTTATATGATTATAGGGAAATGGAAGCTTCAACTGTACCCGAACAAGAGAATAAATCGAGGCTTACTGTGGGTGACGAGTCTTTTCTCGTTCCTAAGGTGGTATTATCGTCCCTTCCACAGATTCGTGATTATTTAATAATTTTGAGTGTATTCCAAAATAAGTCAGACATTATAGAGACCAATCTCCTCAACTACTTAAAGCTTATTAATACTAAGACAGCTCATGCAGTCTTGAATGCTGGTGCTACTCGAACAGCGGGATTGAAACATATTACTACCAAGCATTTGGCATTATGTATACAAGATATTGAATTCCACATTGGACTTTTGGATAATATTTCGTCTGCTTTCCAAGGTCCAAAACCTAATTTACCCCAGCAACAATCCAATAATCAACCTGAGGAATTAACCATTGGTAAGGTTTTGGCGAACTTCAAAGAGCATGAGAACGAACTCTGTGCAAAGTTGGTATCTATTATGCACGACCGTACCAAGAGTCACTGTGAAGCTGCCACCAAAGTTGATTGGACTCAACCTTTATCTCACCCAGTTCAATGTCATCCTTACATGGAGACTCTTGTAAAAGAAACAACAACAGTTGCTAAAGTTTTACAAAAATATTTGTCGGAGACGAAGTATTCTTTGATTTTACTGCAGATTTTCAACACTTATAAGAAGTTACTAGTAGAATGTTTCTGTACCAGAATACCTCAATTCAAGGACTTCAATGAGAAGCATGCGTTATTAAAAGATATTGACTTTTTCAGAGTAAAATTGTCAGACTTACCGGGTTACGGTAACTCAGGTCAAGTCATCTGGGAAAACGTAAATGCTTTACCCACTCTTGAAGATGCAAGAATGGAAGAAGTCATGAGAAGTAATATAGAGGGGGAGAGGAAGCAGAACTCTGAAATTCCGAAAAGCGAAAGGCCAAGTACACCTCAGAAAGACGACGGTAAAGAAAAAAGACCTAGCATACCTTCAAGTGAACCGGTCGAAGATGGCCAAAATTCCGTTGTGGAAGTTAAGGAGCATGCCTCTCAACCAGATGTGAGTGAGGCTCCTGGAGGTCAAGTAACAGGAGACAAGGAAGTCGAGACCATTGAGCAGCAAACGGAAAATACTACAAGTAACGGCGAAGAAGTCGATTACAAAGATTCAGAAAAGGAAGTGTTGGGGACCCAAGATTCAACTATCAAGAATGATACCACTAAGGACAAAGATGTAACTGACAAGGGAGACGAAGCTGAAGAAAAAGTCAAAGAGGCTCAAATTCCGGGCCATGACTCCATCTCAGCGGGGAGCAATGGAAATACAGAAGCACCGGTGAAAACAGAGACGGACGAAGTAAAAGAAACCAAAGGTAAGGGAACTGAGTCAGAGGAAAAACTTACAGAGAAAGAGTTGGCAAGTGAGGTAAAAGAAGGTAAGTTAGCAGATGAAACACAACCTGATTCATCTAGAGACCCAGAGGATGATTAACCCGAAACAACATGGCAGGATTATTTAATTTTGTAGCATTAATTCTTAAATTAAATTCTAAACTTGTAATTCAAATTCGCCATGGACATTCTTCTCGAACACCTTAGGATCTTCTGTAACAATACTATCTATCAACTCATGAGGAGTTACATCGAAAGCAGGGTTCCACACGGATATACCAGGAGTTGCAATCCCGACGACCAACTTTTCACCTACATTATTGCCATCTAATACTGGCCCTTTTAATGTTGTAAGTTCATTCGCAGGTCTTTCTTCAATCTCTATATCGTCACCAGTAGTGGTTTTCATATCAATAGTAGTTTTTGGGGCAGCAACTATGAACTTTACTTTCTGAGTGTTATCAAGGTTGTTAAAGTGACTTGCAATGGTTGATAATTGGAAAGTACCAATTTTATTCGCAGCATCACCATTCTTGACAACTCTATCGGCACCCACAATAATGAACTTAACTGGGGCGGATAAGCCTTTAACGGCCTTTTTCTTTTTGTTTAAAGTAGATATCAAAGCAGATGCCATGTTATCACAAATCAAGGTGAATGGAATCTGTTCATAATTCAACTCGTATGTAGTAAGTTTGGCACCTTGATTATAAGGTCTTGTCTCACATGGGTAGACATGGTCAAGATAGAAATCTTCAGTTGAAGCTTCCTTACTCAATGAAGAATAAGCTGATCTAATTATTCCCAAGGCAGTACCATGACCTGAAGTGGCTAAAGAACCAGTGTTACAGATTGTCATAATTGAGAAAGGGCCGGAGAATCTTTCTTCCTTTAATGTCTTGATGATGTAGTTAACACCATTCTCTCCGATTTTGAAATTGTTTGATAAATCATCTTCATATAATTTAACAGAATAGTCTATGAGTATTTTGCTATGAGTTTCGGTCAATTTTTCACTTTTGTCAAACTTGTTTAAAGCATCTTTGATCTCATTACAAGCATTGGAAAGATTCACAGCTGTAGGTCTAGAGGTAACTAAGTAATCGATGGATTCGATCAAATCTCCAATGTTCCTATCATTGTCACCAGTTTTCACATAATGGTAAACTTCGACTGCAATTGAAAAAGCTCCCACAATTGCAATAGCTGGTGCACCTCTCACCTGCATTTTTTTTATAGCTTGAAAAGCATCTTCAATAGTTTCTATCTTGATGTAAGTTGTGGAGTAAGGTAACAAGAGTTGATCTAAAATATCCAACTTGATATTCGATTTATCGAATTTAATGGCTTGAAGTGTCTTTGAGGACATAACTAAAACACGTTTTAGATCCGATGGTCTTCAGAGATTTTTTTCGCAGTCGGAGTGTGGACCGATCAGCTGTGGCTCTCATGTACATTTGGCTATAAATTATAGTATTAGTCTCCTTATACCTTCAATGTCATATTCACCTTTCAATTCATTCCATTTGCATCCTAATAATTTCCTCCCAGTTATAGGGCATCTACCTCCTTTATTCAAGTTGTAAGATTCTTTTGTTTCTTTAGTGTCTGCTTTTTCATCTGAATTCTCATCTTCACTCTCACTATCTTCTGATTCATGTACTGCTTTAGATTTTGCAGCAACTATTTTATGAGAATTTGCAAGATAATTAAATATACAACTGTAACAGAAAACATAACCCGTTTCAATAATTGCTGGATTAGATAATTCTTCCTTACATAACGGACACGTTTTACCTGATTTGTATTTTTTTTTACCAGCTTTCAATACAGAAGGAGGAGGAATAACTGAATCAAGGCTTTCACCTTGATTTTTCTTCAATCTTTGAGAGAAATTGGAATTGTTCCACCATTCAAGAAATTTCAATGAAAATATTGCAACGGGGAAGAATGTCCCAAGTACCAATTTGGTCAATCTCCAGGTAGGTCTAGTAAAATTTCGGGTTAAAAACTTCAAAATATATTCAATCATTGTAGGTGGATTGACCCTATTTGGTCTAGTTCGGTTTTTTAATTTTGTAGTATTATCATTTTTGTTATAGTCATATTGATTTAGTCTTGAATAATTGATTTTGAATAAATAAGTCAATGCACTGGGAGATTTACTATTCCCACTTAAATACATCAATAAAGCGATAAAATTAGCCAATTTAAACCCACTTTGTATGTATGGATAATATTTGACAAACAACCGTTTAAATTTAGTCTTATAAATATCAGATTTTGAATCTGACTCCGGCACAAGTTGATTAGTTATCAATTTGGGATACCATATTTCATACCAATAATTGAACTTCTCATTAAAATATGCCACACCTGTAATTTCAAATATAGATACAAATTTCTGTAAACCCGTTAATTCACGTCTTTGTTCAATCATTGAAGGAACTAATTGAGTTAACTTCCCACTATTATATTTTGATTGATATAACGGAGTTTGACTTACTCTTTTCAAACCATAAAAATTCTCAGTGAAAGATCCTTGCCAGAACTTGAAGAAATACCATTCGATGAAAGATCTGAGGAATAAATTCAATTCATCGAAATTATTCACTACTTTTAAAAGGTAATATGGATATCTGGATGCATAATGAACAAGAATGTAACGAATCGAAGGGGAAAGTAAAGATTCGAGTTGATTTGATGAGATCAATTCAAATAAAGTCGGAGTTTCTGAATCTAATTGGGATGCATCTAATGATGAATAATATTCCATGATCAATTACTGTTAAATTTCTCCGCAAAAAAACTTTGTATTACCGAGCGTTCAAACAGGTTAAAAAATGTGATTATCGCGTGGCTGCAAAAAAATATATTATGAAGGGACTCAAGGAGATATTCAAAGGTCAAAATATTGATTTTCATAAATTAGGAATAAATTGTATAGATAAAATAATAGATCTACATAATGACCTCGTTGAGCTGAGACATAGTTTTATTCCCGAATTTGTCGATTATAAAGGTGATACCATATGCCCTCTGGACGATATAATCCCTGGGTCTTCTGAGGGTTATATACCCAAGTTTACTGACGAGATAATACCCAGTAAAAGTGAAGCTTCGGGGGACTGTAATTATGAGAATGATAAAGCTAAAGCAGTTGAGAATGTTGATGAAACCGTCTATTTTGAAGGTTATTATGAAAAGAATGATGTCATAGCCAGTGAAGAGATCATTATAAGTTCTGACTTTATAGTTTCGGAAGAGCCAAGTCACATGAATTTGTTATTAAATCCTTCAGATGAGATACATTGCACGGATGATTACGATCGGTTACAGGAAGAGGTGTCTCAGTTTCTAACCCAGCTCGCTTCGCAAAATCAGGTAGATGAAATCAATTACAACAAAGAATATCTGATTAAAACTAATGAATAAAACTATTAAGCAACTACTGTCATAGGATTGGATTCAGCTAATGAACTATCCAACTTAAATCCAAGCTTGATATGAATATCCCAGGTATTCAAATCGAATATTTGATAATCTGCCACCTCAGACTCGTCAGGTACTTCACCAATTTTATGACTTAAATTCCTGATCCAATAATGATACTTATCAGGGTTCAATCCTGAATTATTAGGCAATGAAGCTTTAATGAATTGATTGGCTGTCTTGACTGTATATGGCTTCCAACCTAACATGATCAATTTATTTTCAGCAATCATATTTTCTAATGGAGTCAATCCATAATAAAATCCGTAAAATAAAACCATCACCAATTCATTAATTATATTCATATTTGGTTGAATAGCAGGGTTCAATTGAACTGATTGATGGAGTTGTTCAATTAATCCTTTTATGTCATTAACTAGATCATCATATGACCCATTAAATCTGATTCTATTCCAATATCCTTGATAATTCATCAAATGCAATGGAGGCCTAATGTATGATTCTTTAGTGTTGCCATTATATTGGTAAAATGAATTTTGAATACCTTTAGGTAAGTACGGTTTCAACATTGGTGTAGCAAGGGAATTGATAGCTGGTCCATTGAACAATAGCTTGCCTTGACTGTTGGTATCATTGGAATCATTCTCTAATTTAATATTTCTAGATGCATTGAATGATAACACCAAGTGTTGGATACCAGGAGGTACCCTGGTTAATTCTGAATCAGTAAATAATTTAAATTCAATCGGTGCTAGACCAGAGAATTCAAGGACCTTGGAATAGGCATAATTTGGATCATCGACAGGCACATTGTTGACCAAGGGAATGTTTTCCAAGATAGCTTTTTCAATTCTTGAATTATCAGGTATTTCACTCTCCAATGAAGTAGTAGAGTCATTAGTTGCATTCAGATTAGTCACTATGGTTGCCTTGTCGGATTCAGCAGATGAAGGAGCACCAGCCCCTGCTACTGCAGCATTAACACCCGCCACAGACGACCATGCAACCTCTCCTGTTACTTTAGAAGGTGTTGCAGCTGGTTTTAACCGTTGAACAATGTCAATATCCGGTGTAGATTGTCTGACCTTTACTGGGGTTACTGCCTCATGTGATTTCTTTGTTGGTGTATTAGGAGTTGGTGACTTTGTTCTAGACTGTGATCTCTTGTTGGAGCCTGTAGCTGTGTTGTTCGTATTATTGTTCGTTGATGACGCTGATGATGAATTACTTACAGCGGTTGCACCATTAGTTGATACATGACCATTGGCTTCTTGAGAATTAGATTCAACCAATTCTTGAAGGGTGTTTTGAGATTCTTTTGGTACATAAGTATAATTTGACTCTGCTTGTTGGAAGATTTCGTCGTAAAGAGTTTCGTCATCTATAAAGTCTGGTTCTTGATTGGATTCTAGGAAGAAAGTTATATCGTCTTTAATTTTAACCACTAACTCAGGATTTATCTGTTTGTTCTTAATGAAATCAATTATTCTCTCAAAACTTTCAAGATGAAATCGGTCCTTACTGAGGAAATTTTCGATTTCTTGCTTTTCAGATTCTACAGCTGAATTTTTTTTGGTCTTCTTCCCAGATATCTTCTCATATTCAGATTCCAAGTTTTCGATTTGTTGATCTAATTCCTGTCGACTTTCGTCAATGAAATTTATTACCTCTATGGCCTCTTGACTTAGATGCTGAGACTCTTCTAATGATGCAAGCATTATAGATTGATTTGAGAAAGATTTCATCTTGGATGATTTTTCAACCTCTTTATATTTTTCCATTGCTTCTTCTACAAGCCTTCGATACTCTTGAAGCTTGTTTCTGGTTACCACAACTTCAACGGTATCATTCAGTTGCCAATTTTTAATTAACTCACGATTCTTCTGCAACTTTTTGATCTCACGCTTCAAATCAGTTTCTAGTTTTTCCTTTTGACTTTCTAAATTACGATCTAGCACTTGTCCATTTATATCTTGATGACGTTCATAATGGTAGTTGAAAGATTCTAGCCCTTCATTTATTTTCTTGAACGTGTTTTCGATTTCTCTAAGTTTTTGTTAGTACAAGCCTGACGGAAATGATAATGGTACTGGGGAAACTAGTGAGACATTTGTCTAACACAGTGATGATGACCCTCCTCTACCATATTACATAATTTCAAATGAAACATACTTCTGAAGCTTTCGAGAACTCATTATACAAATAGTCTGTTCTTAAAAGTACAAGTCGTTACTTCAAATTCGATGGTTAAACTCTTTTTTTTCTACGAAAATTTTTAGTGCTGCTGGAAGTCGTGAATGCGTTGATTTTTCTTACTATTGTTTTAAGTTCTACAAAATTCAGATGAAACATAACGATAATTTTTTTTATTAATACAAAAATTCTATACAGTGACGTTTGATCGGAATCTATTTACTTTGAATTTTAATTTTTAAGATAATGATGATTATAATTCATCATTATCGAAATCATCATCAGAATCATCATCACCGAATTGAGCATCTCCACCAGCACCTGCACCAGCGTATAACTTAGAAGTTATTGGAGATGCAATTTCGATTAATTTTTGCCTTTGTTCTTCAAATTCTTCAGAGGTTGCTGAATCATAGTTATCTTCGATAAATTCTAAAGCTTCTTTGATAGCATCATCTAAAGTTTCTTTATCATCATCATCCAATTTGTTAGCCAAACCGGTTTCTGATGAATCTTTCAATTGATTCTTTAACATATGAGCGTAATTTTCAAAGGAGTTTCTAGTTTCGATCTTTTCTTTAACTTCTTTATCTTGTTCAGCATACTTTTCAGCTTCTTGAACCATTCTATCGATATCTTCTTTAGATAATCTACCTTTATCATTTGTAATAGTGATAGATTCAGATTTACCAGTTCCCTTATCAGCAGCTTCGACTTTCAAAATACCATTGGCATCTAAAGAGAAAGTGACTTCAATTTGTGGGACACCTCTTGGAGCTGGTGGAATACCGGTCAATTCGAATTTACCTAATAAATTGTTGTCTTTAACCAAAGATCTTTCACCTTCGTAGACTTGAATTAAAACAGTTGGTTGGTTATCAGCAGCTGTTGAATAAATTTGAGATTTCTTAGTTGGGATAGCAGTGTTTCTTTGAATTAAAGTAGACATGACACCACCACTAGTTTCAATACCTAAAGTGATTGGATTAACATCTAACAAAACGATATCATCAACACCTTCTTCACCACTTAAAACACCAGCTTGAACAGCAGCGCCATAAGCAACAGCTTCATCTGGGTTAATACCTTTAGAAGCTTTCTTACCGTCAAAGAAACTCTCTAATAATTCTTGAACTTTTGGAATTCTGGTTGAACCACCAACCAAGACAATATCATCAATTTCAGATTTCTTGACACCAGCATCCTTTAAGACTTGTTCAACTGGTTTCAAGGTTTTCTTGAAAGAATCCATGTTTAATTCTTCAAATTTAGCTCTTGAAATGGTTTCAGAGAAATCAATACCATCAACGAAAGAATCAATTTCAACTCTAACACTCATTTGAGATGATAAAGTTCTCTTAGCCTTTTCAGCTTCTCTCTTTAATTTAGAATGAGCCTTCTTATTTGAGGTAATATCAATATCATGTTTCTTTTTGAAAACTTTGGCCATGTATCTTACAAGCTTATTATCAAAATCTTCACCACCCAAATGAGTATCACCAGAAGTAGCCAAGACTTCGAAAACACCACCTTCGATAGATAATAAAGAAACATCGAAGGTACCACCACCTAAATCGTAGACAATGATTTGTTTTTCTTCATTTGATTTATCTAAACCATAGGCAATGGCAGCAGCAGTTGGTTCATTGACAATTCTCAAAACATTCAAACCTGCGATGACACCAGCATCTTTAGTAGCTTGTCTTTGAGCATCATTGAAGTATGCTGGAACAGTAACGACGGCATGAGTAACTTTCTTACCTAAGTAATCTTCGGCAATAGATTTCATCTTGGTCAAAATCATACCACTGATTTCTTCAGGACTGAAATCTTTCTCTTCACCGTTAAAATCAACGTGAACAACTGGTTTACCATTCTTTTCTTTAATTGAGTAAGGTAAAGTTTTAATTTCCTTTTGAACGGTCTTGTCTTTATATTTCAAACCAATTAATCTTTTAATATCATAGACGGTGTTTTTAACATTTGATGGAGCTTGATTTTTAGCTGAATCACCAATTAATCTTTCTTCTGGAGTGAAGGCAACATAAGAAGGAGTAATTCTATTACCTTGATCATTTGCCAAGATTTCAACTTTACCATTCTTCATTACACCAACACAAGAATAGGTGGTACCTAAATCAATACCGATAACAGTTCCATAATTTTCAGTATCATTTTCAGATGCTAAAACCATACCATTTTTATTAGAAAAAAATGGTAAAATTACCAAAAAAATCAAATAAAATACCGTTAAGGCAGATAAGCCTAATGACTTATTAGATTTAAAGAACATTCTTTAATTTAATTATATAAAAAAATGTCTCAGTCAATCGGATCACAAAGAAAAATTTTCAAGCACTTTCCCCCGTATTTATGGATTTTCGAAAAAGTGTTGACGTGTACATTTAGAATTCTGTTAAATTCTATGGTCGCGGCGCGTGCACTGTGTAAGGTGGGTATGGCTCTATTAGGTATAATTAAGAATGTGGGAAATGAATTTACTTGTAATTAGAGTTTAAAGTTATGCTATTATTATATACTATATAGTCAAAATTCAATCAATAATCTTGTTGATTTTGAACACCTAATATCCTATGTACTAAACATTACCTCATTAGCAATATAGCAGCAGCAAAAGTGTGGGAAATCAATTCGCGATTAAAAAATGCGCAGGGTCAAAGCGAAAAAAGGATAAACCTCAGTACTAGGTAATTAATCAAAAGTTAATTAATTTAATATGAGTAATAAACAATATATTACTGATGAATTGAATCAGTTACAAAATGAAATTGTGGCCAAGAATCCAGTTGATGTATTACAATTTTGTGCCAATTATTTCAATTCTAAATTAGAATTACAAAGATCTTATTTATGGCAACAACAAGGTAGAGCAAAAGCTGCTGGAATAAGTTTATTCCCAAATATTGATAATGTAAATTTGATGAGTAATAGTCATATTAATGGTAGACAACCAAGTTTTAAATCTCCTTTCAATGCTAATGAAAATGATCCTCATCAACTTTTCAAAGATGATTATAGTACTAATCATTCAACATCTGAAAAGCCATTACCTGAATTAGATCCAAACGATCCATCTCCAAATTTAGGTAATCATAGACCTGACTTAGATCCAAATGACCCAAGTGCTTTTGAAGAATTAGAAGAGAGTAAAGATACTCCAAGACCTTTATCAAAATCTAAAATCCCTCTTAATTTTAATGTTAATAGAAGAACATCAGTCTCTGCTGAAGCTCTTAATCCTGGTAAATTTAAGTCTGATAGTTGGAAACCTCCAACCAATAATTTAACTGAAAATCAAAGAATTGAATTAAATAAGACTTTACAAACTAACTTTTTATTTCAGAGATTAGATGGAAACGCTAAAAAGACAGTTTTATCAGCATTAACCCAAAAGAATTACAAAAAAGGTGACGAAATAATTAAACAAGGTGATGAAGGTGATTACTTCTATATTATTGAAAATGGTACAGTAGAATTTCTTGTTGATGAAGTTGAAGTTGGTAGTAGTAAAGAAGGTTCATCATTTGGTGAATTAGCTTTAATGCATAATTCTCCTAGAGCTGCAACTGTAATCGCAGCAAGTGAAACCGTTACTTGCTGGGCATTAGATAGATTAACATTCAGAAGAATTTTATTGGAAGGTACCTTCAATAAGAGATTAATGTATGAAAACTTTTTGAAGGAAGTTAAGATCTTATCAGGTTTATCAAATCAAGAGATTTCAAAACTTGCGGATGCCTTAACAACTGAAATATATCACCAAGGTGAAAAGATTGTCACTGAAGGAGATATTGGAGAGAATTTTTACTTTATCGAAAGTGGTAATTGTCAAGTTAGTAAACAAAGTGAAGGAGTTTTAACTAAATTATCAAAAGGTGATTACTTTGGTGAAGTTGCATTATTAAATAATTTACCAAGACAAGCAACTGTTGAAGCCATTGATACTGTAATAGTTGCTACTTTAGATAAATCTGGTTTCCAAAGATTATTGGGACCTGCCGTGGACGTTTTGAAAAGCAATGATCCAACTCATCAATAAGTATTTTCATTTTTTTTAGTCAATGTATAATCAAATCTACTCGAGGAAATCTCCACAAACTCGCGCTACAGTGAAAATTTCGAATCATTAAATAAAATCGTATAACATTATCTCAATGATGCCAATTGGATTACAATCGTTTTTACCTGTTACTACACCACAAGGTGGTTATTTACCACATTGGTTATTTTTTATTTCAGTTGTTTCTATGTTTAACTCAGTTCAAGCTTATTTTTCAACTGATTTAACTCAAAAAGTTTACTCAAGCGCACCACCTACAGAGATAAGCCCATTAGGAGTTAGAACTTTTGGTACCTGGACTTTTATAACTTCAATTGTTAGACTATACGGATCATGGTATTTGGTGGGTAATAAACAAATTTATCAATTATGTTTTTGGAGTTTTTTCGTTGCTTTTACCCATTTTAATCTTGAATGGTTAGTTTATAAAAATTGTAAACTTGACAAGGGATTCGCCGGTCCGCTCATCGTTAGTACAGTTAGTATGACTTGGATGTGGGCCCAGAAGGATTTTTATTTGTCATTTGCTAATTCATTTCTTTAAATAGCCTAATGTATATACAACCTTAGTATAAGCTCCGACGGAGTGACGTTTGAGTTTGCTCCTGGAACGGGCTCCATTAAATCGGGGTCCCGGTTTTATCATAGTTAATGAGCCAACTCACGACAAAAGGCTCTCGGAGACTCCGCGGATGCAGCAACTTGTACCCCGAAATGTGATGACATGCCGCGGAGCCTCCGATTAGGCTTATCTATATAAAACACCCAAGTTGCCTTGATTTAAAAAAATTAACTAAAATGCATTCTGATACAGTGTTTTCAGGATGAATAGCGCACCTTTGTCATTAGGATGTCGTAGTACTC
>JAJMIX010000048.1:0-59288 GCA_030563465.1 Yamadazyma diddensiae
GTGTAATGCGACATCCGTTTAAAGAGGGTGCGTTATTCATCCTGAAAACACTGTATGAAACAAAGGAATGGGGTCCCTTCTGACACCTCAATTTTGGCGCTGCGTATATAAATTGTGGTAACTCTCTAGTGATTTTTCAACCGATTTTTTCCTAAATGCCTCCATCAACGAAATTACTACCATCATATCATGGATATGTAGGACTGACAAAGGATGCACTCTTAATTATTCAAGCAGCTCTTGATAGTCAAATTGCAGTTATTCCTCGTCGTCCACACGAAAGAGAAAGAAGTGATCTAATTAAATCCGGTAACGTTTTTATTTTTATTGAGGAACATAGCGGAATTAAACGGTGGACTGACGGAGTAAGTTGGTCACCGTCTCGAATTTTAGGAAGATTTCTTGTATACAGAGAACTTGATAAAGATAATTTATCGGATGATATTCGTAACCGGAAACGGAAGATGAGCTTGAGTACGGAGGATATAGATACAACTTCTTCTCTTGTAGGTAATCAACATGGATTTAAAGATAATGGACTAATTAAAAAAACATTAAGTATAACCACCAATGTTAAAGAATTGGCACTTCACCCAGAAAAGCTTGAACGTCAAACAATTCATTTAATAAGTTATTATAATGCTAATGATGTAATGAACGGTAAATTAGTACGTCCGTCAGAGGGAGATTTGAAACAAGTGCAAATTCATAATCATTTATGGACTTGTATAAAGGAAAGTAATTTGGGGGGTAAAATTCCTATTGAAGATGAGGCTCATTACTTTTTGGATAATAATTATCAATTACTGCATATGTCTCTCAATAATTACAGTCCGGCTCCGGTTTACTATCAAAAGAGTAATTTCATGTTGCCGGTACCCAATTATGACTACCACGGGCTCCAGACCGGTTCAAGCTCCGTTAGTGGTCCTACCTCGGTGAGCGGGCCTACCTCCATGAGCGGCCCCAGCCACACCACCTCAGCCGCCGCCGCTCCTACCCCATCCCACACCATTCCTACCACAGGCCCCACAACCGGTGTCAACACCTCGGTGCCTACTACCACCACCGCCCCAATATCTTCCGATGAACCAAATTTTGCTTCCCCTGCTGCCCCAAATTTCTCCCTTTCCCTGAACCTTAATTTTTTCTACCACGATATGCCCCAGTACCAACACCACCACCAGCACCCGCTCCCACAGCAACACCACTATTCACAACCGGCCCAATACCAACAACAGTATGTGCCGTTTCCTCAACATTTAAATGATTATGGAGCTAAGAGATTTAAGGGTTACGATATGGATGTACATTTACATCACGATGACCATTACATATATAATACGTAATAGAGAATGAGACATGACCACTGTAGACAGAGAGTGCCTGTAGAGTGCCTGTAGAGTGCCTGTAGGGTGCCTGTAGACAGTTAGAGTAAAGGGCCTGTAAGGTGCCCGTAGACAGTCAGAGCAGGGCCTGTAGGGTGCCCGTAGACAGTCAGAGTAGGGCCTGTGCCTGTTTCACACGCTAATGTTACCGGAGTTATCTACATTGGCGACCACATTCCGGGCACCGTATACACCATCCCGTCCTACATATACCGATATTTTCTCATTTATTATTTATGCAACGTACGTCCCAACGGACTTAAGAATAAACCATGTGACTATCTGTTCCTCCAAGTCAATAATGGATGCAAATCTTCAATGGTACCTCTACTATTAACAAAACTATGATTTACCAATTCATCAGTTGTAGCTCTATATCTAACATCTACACAGAGACAAATACTCAAAAATTTCTTGATAGAAGTTGATAATAATTCTGGGTGTTTTAATTTTGGTGTACCATTTGTAGCAATTAAATATAATGCCTTTAATTGTTCCTCATTTAAATAAGGAGGTTCACCCTCAATCATTTCAATTGTCATAATACCCAAAGACCAAACATCAACTTTCTCGTCATATTCCTTTTGTTTAACCACTTCAGGAGCCATCCAATATGGTGTACCAACCATGGTAGCTCTCTTGTTCCTTTGATCGGTTAATTTTGCACAAAAACCAAAATCAGTGATTTTAACATTACCCTTTGAATCTAATAATACATTATCACTCTTAATATCTCTGTGAATTATATGTTTCTTATGTAAATGCTGTAATCCCAATAATGTCTCTCTACAAATTACTGAAATTTGGAGTTCTGAGAGTTTATTTTCATTATTTTCAATAATCTCTGTTAATGATCCACCCTCCATATATTCCATTATAACCCATAAATCATTATCACTCCTTAAATAAGAATCTAAGAAATTAACAATGTTCTTATGTTGACTATCTTTCATTACCAAAATTTCATTAATAATTAATTCTTTACGAGGTTGAACGTTCAAGTCCATTTGTTTAATGGCAACTTTTTGATTATTTGATAATTGTTGAGCCAAATACACCGACCCTGAAGCTCCTTGTCCAGCTTTTTCAATGATCTTAAAAAGTGGAGTTGGATCATTACTATTAACTACGGTTTTCAATTTAGCGATGATTTGAATCTCGTTAAGTTTCTCCTTTTCTCTCTTAATTTGTTTGGCAGTTTTCTCCTTTGGTTTAATTCGAAGTGGTTTCGTTTCTTCGTATTTGGGATCAAGAGAAGTGGGAGAGATTGGTTTGGTAGTATTGGCTGAATTTGTATGGGTGGTGGGTTTGGTAGGGCCCGTGGTGGTGACAGAGCCGTTAGCGGTAGCAGGAGCCACAGCACCACTGGTAGGACCAGGACCGGCGGCGGCAGTAGGGCCAGAAGTAGGACCAGTACCGGCACCAGTAGGGCCAGGACCGGGACCAGGTCTGGATGGCTTCAAATTGAACTGTTTCATAGGTTTGGCCCCTGGCAATACCGGAGGCTGCTGTTTTGGAGCGGCTGAGATCTTACCCTTTGGCGGCGGTGGAGCCTTTCTTATTGGCACCGGATGATTTGAGTTGTTAAGGAGGTTATTAAGTGGAGAAACCGTAGATTGGCCGGCACCGGACACCCCAGCACCACCGGAAGCACCACCGGACACACCACCAGCACCACCGGCAGTACCACTGGTGACAAGGGACGAGGAACTAGCACCAGCCGATCCAGCACCAGATCCAGCAAGATGGTACGGCGTTGGCGGTTTCGGGGCCTGTCTGGTGGGCTTGAAGTTCTTGGGTGGCTGGGTCAAATTAGCAAAACTACTACTCTTAAATTGATTCAAGTACGGACTATTCACCGGAGTATTTCCGTTACTGTTAATATCAGAATAAAATTCCAATACCTCTATAACCGCCACAGGATCTTTCTTCCAATCCTCATTGGTGATCTTGGAATGCTGCAACAAACTCTTCCAGGTGTCTGGCAATCCGGTGAAATTCCCACTGGCAGGGTCAAACCCAACGTGCACTTTGTGAGTAAAATTTATAGGATTAGATACCTGATTAGTATCAACGTCCACCGAATTGGTGTTTATATATTTGGTTGAAAATGCGTCTAACCAATCCAAATAATCATTGTGATTTTTAACCGAGATCATAATCGGTTTATGGGTATTTGATTTAGGGACAATTTCAAAACTGTAAGAGGTTTTGGAGTAACCTGAACTTTTTAAATTGATGGAATGGATTGAATTTAATGGTAAGGATAAATCTGGTTGTACATAAGTGTTATCGGTTTTAAAAAAATTCAATGTCTTATCGTTGATTACCATATAACGTTTATTCCATCTAAAAGAAGTAAAGATTCCGTCATCTTTTATGTGAACCCAACCGGATTGCCGTTTTGACATTTTGATTTGGATTTCTTTTTCTGCCGTTGGCGGAGGAGGAGCTCTCCGGTGATGTTTTATGTCGGAAGTGTAGATGGTTGTCATTGAGTTGACGAGTGGTGAAAAGTGAGAATGAGGATGTCGTGTGGGGAGACAGGGGTACGCGTCGGTGTGTGGTAATCAATGGCGGCAGTGCACTGCAGTGCAAGGCCACACCGTTAACTTAGCGTGTATTACCACCACCAGTTTTGCGCTAGTCTTGCGCTAGACTGCTGTTAGCGGATCCACTACAGACTACTTTTCGTGTACAGTATGGCATTGCTATTTATTATTTAATTATGGCCATTGGGCCCTGTATAGTTTGTGGCGTACTGCCGGTTCTATAAATCCTGTCAATGGACGGCTACTCCATAGCAGTGGACTGTGGGTGTGGGTGTGGGTGTGGGTGTGGGTGTGGGTGTGGGTGTGGGTGTGGGTGTGGGTGTGGGTGTGGGTGTGGGTGTGGGACAGTACTGTTGTCGCGGCAGGTAGTGGGACCGTGGGACCATGGGACTGTGGGACTGCACTAAAACTGTGGAACAGCACTGGTACTGTGGGACCGTGGAACGGGAACTGCACTAGAACTGTGGAACGGTGGAACTGCACTGGGACCGTGGAACTGAACTAGGCCCACCCTAAAAATCCCCAAACATATCCCCAAACGGATCGTGAACTCCCAGAATCCCATAATCCAAATCTTTATCCTCAGGGTACCTATCAAATTGTGACGTATCACCAACTCCACTAGTTATAGGTGGCTCATATGGAGTCTCTATATCTCTACTCAATAATCTCTCCCAAATCACCTCTTTAAACCACAGATGATTCTTAACATCATCACTACCATTCTGTAAATTCCCCAACCTCAAAGTCAAATCTTTAACAATCAATTTTTGAAGTAAATCTAATATATCTGGAGGTAGATAATCGGGATAATTTATCGTCCCATTTAAAATATTCTCATATGTCTTCATTGGTGTAGGATCATAAAATGGCGTATACCCCGTTAACATTTCAAATATCAAAATGCCAAATGACCACCAATCTACTGATTTATTGTATGGTTTAGTAGCCACCACCTCGGGTGCGATATAGTCTGGGGTCCCACACAAGGTGTAGGTGACATCAATCACCTCTTTTGCGAAACCGAAATCCGTCAATTTTATGTGCCCGTTCTTGTCCAACAAGATATTTTCAGGTTTTAAATCCCGATAAATTATATCTAAATCATGAAGATATTCTATAGCTAAAAACACTTCAGCAGCATAAAATTTCGCCACCGGAATTGGGAATCTCTGACTCTTTCTTAGCAAAGAAAACAACTCTCCTCCCTCGATATAATCCATAATCATGAAAAGATTATGACAATCTTGAAATGTGCCCCACATCCTTATTATAAATGGATGTTGAGCTAATTTAAGCATTCTTCTTTCATCATTAGTATGTTCAACTTGTTTCATATTAACTACTCGTTCTTTTTTCAAAGTTTTCATGGCGTAAAAACGACCGTTGTGGATTGACCGAGCCAAATGAACTCTTCCAAATGACCCAGTTCCAAGAGTTCTTAGAATTTGAAAATCATTTAATGTATATTTCCCTTTGGTGGTGGTATCTTTTTCTGAATGTTTAGATCGTTTACTGGAGATGCTTGTTTGGCTTGTAGATTCATTGTCAAGGTTCATTATTGATGCCATTACTCCTTTAAAATTTTTTTCGGTGCGAAGTTGCGCAACCACTGGAACGTTAGGTCCACGGTCTGTAGGTGACGTGGATGGGTGGTCGGGGGTGGTGTTTGGGTGGTGTTTTGGGACATGATTTAGAAGACTTTTATAGAGATATTTCTATATAATAATTAAATTTGTTATTTTATTTATTGGTGCCTGATTTACATGCATCTATAGTCATGTCAATGCGCATTAGATGCATTATTCGTAAATATCCATGCCCACTTCCTCCTCGCTATCGCTGTACCTGAATTCGGAGTCGCGAAGGTTGTACTCGGGCTGAGTATGGTCGCCCTGCTCGGCCGCATCTTCTGCATCTACATAGTCATCACTGTCGTATCCGAATCCCTCACCGCCTCTATTTACTCCTACGAAAGTGTGATTCCAGGGGTTACGGTTGGTTTCAGCTCCTGGCACCGGCACCGCCGTGGCGCTGGTGCTAGTGGTGCCCGACATGGCCCCAGAGTTGCCCGCCCCGGGGTCCGTCCTGTCCAGCGCGGGATTTCTGTCAACCGTACCTCTGGCTTGCGACGTGGTACTGCCAGACGCTGCGTCCCTGCCAATGGACCGAGTTCTTCCTGCTAAAATCCCTTCCACTTGGTGCAACACCGTACTACTCTTTTCTAGTATATCATTCACCATAAATCCATCCTTGTTCTGTTTCGTCAACGACTGATTAAATTTTTTCAACGAATCAATGAACCCAAACGTCTTTAAAAACTCTGCTCGAGTGACAATATCGCTTAAATCTATAAATTCTCCATCACTGATATTATTGATCTCACTAGTAATGAATTTCTGATAGTCAATATCGAAATTTAAATCTCTTGCCGATCCCTCTTCTAACGGGTTCAGATCGTCGAATAATCTGATATCGAATTTTCGATCCTGCCATGTAAGATTCAACAAAACCCAAATAATACTTGTCTTAATTGAGTTTAAATTGACAGAGCATTTTAAGAGATTGTCGTGCTTGCTGGGAGTCAAATTCAAGAAAATGAGCCATATAACCAAAAAGTTTCTGTTTAAATGAAGATCATTTATGGTTAAGATCCGGTGACTTTCAATATAATTTATCGATAATATCATCCCCACATAATCATCATTATTCATCAATTTGAGTAGATTTGATGCGTTAAATTTCACTAAATTCCTATCAAAATTAGATAAATTCATAATGTTTTTTGTGAGTAAATCATACCAGTTGATATTGAGTTTTGTACTGAAAAACTGTGACAAGTAATAATTGAAATAATTTGAGTTTGAAGAGAGGTTTCGAATTATATCGAAACTTGTGAGTTTTTGCTTAATTTTTAAGCTATGAATTTCACTACCATCGTCTTCTTCATTATAATCAATAAATCTCACCAAATAATCCAACTTGAAATTCTTATCGATCAATTTAATCTTGTTCTCCTCATTCTCATTGTACATGACATTCTTTTCAATTTGTAAGAAAATAAGGTTAATCTGTTCCCTGTAAACATTGTCTGTACTATTCAAGGTATTATAATCAAAAATGGCAAGTAGAGTATCAAAAAACTTATCGTTGTTAACCAAATTATATCTAAAAGAGCTGAAATTGAGGATCAAATTGGCAAATATACTCAATGTGATAATCATGTTTTCCGAATACACATTGAGGTTCTGTAATAAGAATAAGATATCAATCAACGTATCGATGATATCCAAATCGACAAAGAACGTCCTCAATAAAGTGATGGATCTCGATAAAGCTCTCACGAAATTTAAACAGTTAGTAAAGATCTTATCATTGACTAAGCCTACATCATTGACTTCATTATGGATGTTTTTGGCCATCTGAATCAAACTGGATTTGTAATAAGAGCAGAGTTTCTTGATCATAGGTTTGAAATTGAATTTACTGATGAATTTCCCCCTAATCTCTTCGTTATTATGAGTCAATAAACTTATCAAAAGTAAGATGTCTGATACATTGTTATTGACCATCTCGTTCAAAGTGAATGTCTTCAAATGACTCTTCAAATAACTCACCAATTTTATATCTATCTTGAATTTTACGAGCTCAACTACCAACGAATCGTTTCTAATGATCATGTTAGACAAAATCTCAAAAGGATTTATAGAAAACTGATTAAATTCAATCAACTCCATTAATCGATTCATATAATCTTTTACGTCATTTTTATCAAACACGTAGAGTAAACTAATGATATTTAAATTCAAGATTTGATTGCCATGGTTTATCAATCTTTTTAATCCATTTTTTAACTGTTCATCGAGAACAATACCTTTTTGAGCCCCTGTTTCGCTATTTAATAAAAAATTTAAGCTCAAAATCAATTTATAAATCAATTTGACATTCAGACCTTCTACTTCTTTTCCGAGTCTTTGGACTAATTTCTCGATCAACAATTGATCTATCTCATCTATTCTGATCACCGGGATCAAATCAAGAGTTTTTCCTGTCAATTCAGTCAAATTTTCACATTTCCCACTGATTGATAACATCAACAAGACAAATTTCAATAAACTGGAATTGAACTGACCTTGAATGGTGGTCAATAAGTCAATTGATGAACTGACTACCAAATATTCCGATTTGTCAATTTGGGAAAGTTTGGAATTTATAAGATTTTGAGTGAAGTTATCTATCACCTGGTATAAAACTTGTCTTAGCAGTAAAAAAACCGGGAATTTCACGATACTGGGGTCAAATTTTAGGAGGAAATTGATTATGGTAAGCCCATCGGCGAGTTTGGAAGTATTGGAGATATTATGTGATAACTCATTTATTATGTCGTTGATATATATATCATTTTTAGTCAATTTATATTTCAAATCTCTGTTACCAATAATGGATATTCTTATCGACTGGATATCCATGGTGGTTATTTGCGGTGCGCAGAAGCGTTTGTCTGGGGAGAGCGAGTGGTGTCTGGGTCCAGATGGTGTCTGGGCCTTCTCTCAGGGTCTTGTCCCAGGGTCTTGTTTCAGGACCCTTAATGGCCCCTTAGAATTAAAGTCTACATTCTGTTCAAATCATTTCATACTCATTATTTATTTATTACACTATTGGAAGCAAATATCATTAAATTTATACCAACATTTCCATAAAAATCCACTCTTAACTGGTCTGGCAGCAAATTCGGCTTCCTCAATTGCTTCCTCTCTATCAATCTTATCTTTACCAGTAAGTAAATCTGCCTCTAAATTACTTCTAATCTTTGTCTTTTTAAGTATTTTCCAAAATACATATAAGCATACAAAGAACACAGGTGCAAAGTATGAGGTGAACAAATTAGCCACAGAGAATTGACCTGGGAAGAAGATCCAGAATCCATTGAATAATAAGACAAGATTCGTCATTAAAAATCCAAAATATGTCATGTATGGATGAACAAATTTTGGTGGATGGAAGTATGAGTCTCTTTGCCAGTCGAATCCTTGAGCTGGGAATGCTTTCTTGAATTTGAAGTAGCAGATCCAAATACAGATAAAAGTACATAAAATACCGGTAGTACTCAAGTTAATTAACCAATTGAAAACTGTTCCGGTGGATTCAGACACACTCAAGTATGCAATACATGAAAAGAGTAAACATCCAACCACACAGTAAATTGGACAACCATTTGAAAGACATTTACTGAAAAATCTTGGTAAATAACCAGCCAAAGCAGCAGAATAAGCGGTTCTAGTAGCACCGAATGTGAACCCATTACCACAAGACCAAGCAGCCAATGCAATGATAACATTGACCAACGAGTCTAAACCATGGACACCAACAGATTTGATACCAATGACCCATGGAGATGCAGCAGCTCCTGATTGACCTGCAGCTCTTGCATCTAATAACTGTTCATTGTTAGAAGCACAAAGAGAGTTCATAAAGAATAAACCTCCCAAGTAAAATAAGTAGATTCTAATATATGCTCTTCTACCGGCCATTGGAATGGTCTTTCTTGGTCTAGAGACTTCACTGGCAATCATACCCAATAAATCAGGACCTCCACATGAGAAAGCAGCGTACACCATAACGTTCCACCACCCCAAGAATCTACCAGTGGTACCAGACACCAAGTATTCCTTGACCAAGCCACCTTCAGACCAGTTTCTGAACCCATAAGTATCACCATGTGGATTACCACCACACATAGAAATCAAAGAGAAGAACATTAATCCAACAATCAAGAGCACCTTGGTAATGGATGCAAAAAATTCAATTTCTCCATACCAGTTGACACCAAACACATTAAACAATAACGTAGTAACTAATGCAATTGTAATCCATACACCTGAATTTACATCACTCCAGAATGATATAACCCCAGCGAATGCAGTAGCTTCTAATGCAATGAACATAATTGAAGTATATAAATAAATGATGGTACATGCGAACCCCAAAGCAGGGTCCACCCATCTAGCACTGTAATGCAAAAAACTACCCTTAATAGGTAAGAAAGCACACATTTCTGCTACGGCTTGCATTAATGGCCAAATCACCAAACATGCAAAGAACAAGAATCCTGTGAATAACGAGAGCGATCCAGAAGTAACTAAAGGTGATGATAAACCAACGAAAAGACCTGTACCAATACTTTGACCAATAATCATTAATGCAACATGTCTACTATTTAATTTTCTATGGGTTTCACCATATTTGGTGATATCCAATTTATCATTGAAATCTTCGAATTTGGTAGCGATGACTCCGGTTTCGAAAGAGTCGGAAGCGTCAATTTCTTTTTCGATATCTACCGTAAAATTATCTTTTTTCTCCATTATATTCTACAAAAGAGGACTTTTCCTATTTATATACTATCTACTTGATAAGCGGAACTGAAAAGCCCATCGGTATAGATCGGTTGGCACACGCCCGTTACCCAATTGGGAGCGGTATACCTGCTTATCAACGGAATTACAATGGGCCGAATTGCTTTTTTGCACGCTTCCAAGATATTTTATCGGTTTTTGTAGATCAATACCTACCAAGAATTATACGTCAAGTTTGACAGGTTAGAGTGTATCACTTGGGATTAATTTTTCATATCTTGATTTTTCGCCTCTTCCCACTATCTAATCTCTGAGACCGTTGATTGGTCGTTTGCGCTCATTTTCACTCAGGTGGGGGGCTGTCGTGCGTCACAGAGATGCGATGCCGCTAGGGCTTTGACATTTCCGGGCCGTTGCCTTTTTGGGATGATAAGTTGCAAAATGGATTTTTTATTATAAACTTCGATACAATAGAGTTTCACAAACGACGAAGCATCTTAAATACAAAAAGAGAAAACTTAACTCACTCAGCGAGCAACAACGGTCTACTAAGAACAGCAACACTTTTGGGTTGTCTCCCAACGACCTACCACAAGCCTATCAACGGTTACCGCCACACCTTGGTTCTCTGTTGCAGCTGCAGATAACGCAATATATTGCGCAGTATTGCGCTCCCTTTGCCGTCTTAGTACCCGCTAAGATCTGTTCGTAAATCTAAATCTTCAGTCTCCAGTACTTCTGAGCCTCTTTAGCCTCTCTGCCGTTTTTAATGTCTTTTGCAACATTCGCATCGGCTGCAACTCGCTTTGGTACATACTCAGCTATTTCCAGTAAACGGTCAGGGCTAAATTTCACCACCCCATTTTTGTCCCCCATAACTATATCGTTAGGGTTTACCACCAATACCTGATCCCCGTCCATTCCCTGAACTTTCACTTCAATGGGAACATTAATGCCCACTACCTTCAAATAAGGAGTAGGGGCCGTTGACCCAGTGCCGTACGAGAACACCGGATACTGCAAATCTCTATGCTCATCTAAATCTCTAATTCTACCTAAAATAACCGATCCCTGAGCCTTCAAGTATTTGGCCCGAGTAGACATTAAACCGCCGTACATGGCGTTGTTAACTTTAGTATAAGGAGCTTGTGGAGTCTGTAGCTCTAATGGCAACCCCATAACCAATACGCAATTTGCCGGTAACTGGTCAATGTAGCTCTTTGTAATTTCCGGCCTAGGATCGGCTTTGGATGCGTACAAGACAGTGTAAGCAGTACCGAGAATTGTGGTATTAACAGCACTTTGCATAGTGAGATTGGGGATAAAACCCCCGTCTTTCACTCCAAACTTTACAAGAGCATCGGAGATGTCACACACCCCAAATTTACTCAATTTATCCATTATATATATTTAACTAAATGCGAGTTTTACAAGTTTCACGTTTCACAACTCTCGGTTATAGGGAAGCTACTCCACACTGATTCGGCTCTTCAGCGATCCACGCTCGTTGTTCTCGGCTTCGGCACGTATTTGCTCATCCATAAATTTTCGCTGCTCAAACACACCCTCATGGTTGATCTCGTCTTTAGTCTTATCTTTAAATTCTCTATAAGTATTTGCCACTTTAAACCTATTTAGCGTCTGTAACCATTCTTTCTCTTCAAGCTTATAATCTTTCATTACTTGTTTAGTGGTGTATCTTGGATCATGAAGCTCATTCAAGAGCGATACGAGCTGCTGACTGGTGAATTCGTCATTGGCCTCTAATTGTTTCCTCCTTTGTAATTGATTAATAGATTCAGATTTAAGATTATGTTTATCAGATTTAGATTCAATGACTTTCCCAAGCTTTGAAATTGCATTTATGAAATCTTGAGATTGTTGGGGGTTCATTTGTGGGTCGAAACCATCTTTACCTGGTGG
Organism: Yamadazyma diddensiae; assembly: GCA_030563465.1. Lineage (NCBI taxonomy): Eukaryota > Fungi > Ascomycota > Pichiomycetes > Serinales > Debaryomycetaceae > Yamadazyma > Yamadazyma diddensiae. Next base: position 12,220 of record JAJMIX010000048.1, read on the forward strand.
AGTTTCTGGTAAAGGGGATTGGGCAGGTGGATTAAGGGGGTTTGACAGCTGATTTACATATTTCTGTTTAAGTTCCGCGGAGGGGAGTTGAACCTTGGACGATCTGAGGGTTTCAGATTGTTTGGAGACTTGCAGTTGTAGTTTTCTAGCGGTGGATGCCTTGTTTCCCATTGCGATGAGGTGCGAAATGCGTGAGAGAGGTGATGTAGTGAGATGGTGGGATAGAGTGAGAGTGATGTAGTGAGATGATGAGGAGTGATCAATGGTTAGAGTCGGTAGAGTGAATGGTGGAGTGGTAAGACATTTTAATGTCAGAATGTGTGGTTAGAGCAGTGACGCATTATTGTATCAAGCCTGCTTCTGACATTTATCACCGTATATTATGCTATTTCTTAGATTTCTTGCTTTTCTCCTTTTTTTCCTTCTTTTCTTTCTTTTCCTTTTTATCTTTCTTTTCCTTTACCTTCTTCTCTGGTTCAGGAATTAATCCCAAATCAAAATCATCGGCATCGTATCCTGTTGGGAAATGTCTCATTCTTAAATTATCAACTTTTGGTACATCAGTTCTTGGTGTTTTAACATTACTCCAATCTATTTCAGGAATTTCCACCGATTCATTAATATTATAAAATTTATTGATTTGCACTCCAGTTGATGTGAATTTCCCATGTTCATTTCCCAAAAATATTTGATATTTACTTTCTTCATCCGTTATATCATTACTAGTTTGTTCTACTATTTCAAATACTTTTTTATCTTGAGTTAATTTACTTTTTTGACTTTTAAAATTGATGGGGAGTTTAGATACTTTGAGCTTGAAATCTTTTGGATGTTTGATTAACCACACTTGTTTGTCGTTGAAATTCACTTTTTTGTGTACTGAAGGTTCGAATGATCTATAATGCTTTGGAGGTTCATAAATGTACTCTTCTTCTGAATCCAGAGAATCTGAGTTTACGTATTTGTCTGATTTGTATGAAGACATTGGAGTTTTTCACGATGCTCATCTGAGAAAAAATATTCCCAGCGGCGTGCACCAACCGATATATGCCCAAAATGCCCAATATGCCCAATACATGCGGCTGCTGTTCGTGGTTAGTGAATGGTTATTTATGGGTAGTGGTGTGCTATGGGGGCATTGTATAGTGAGATTTTCTTGTATTTGCTCTTACTAATTTGCAGCGAAATTTGCAGCCACTTCAGTGTTCTAGGATCTCATTTGACGTGATTGAATTTAAATCCTCCTAGGGCAACAGCTTCAGTAATGAACAGCTTCAGTAATGTTGATCTATTTCTAGAATAAAAACTGGTTTACCTCTGTAACTTCTGAAAGTCTTACTTCTGTAAGTCTAAAATCTTATGTATTAGGTTTTATGTACTTTATGTAATATCAATATACGATCAGTATGGGGATGCTCTTTGGCTGCAAAATAGATATATTTTAATTTGAAACTGACGTAGCTAAACTTGGGACAAAGATTTCGACCAGTAAGGCTACTTCGTATAAAATATTACTGAATACCGCTTTTCTAAATCTTTGACAGGCAATTATAAATATGAGATGATCTAACCAAATAGAACTGTGATAGTCCCTCTCGAGTTGACAAGAGTGCTTGGAAAGACTTCGGCGAAAAGAGATTATAGATACAAGTGTTAGATTGAAGTTTGAGAGCGTAAGAATAAAAGTAATTTGTTCTCCTTCTTAATGGGATTCAAAACAAGAGGGTTAAATCTGGCATCTCAACCAGAAATACTCGGCCAGCTTTCTTGACCAATAGCAACCTTTCTGTATTCAAAGACTCACAGATCAGCTTATTGTGTCTAATAAATTGATGAGACAGCAGATTCTTTTGCTACCCAGTTAAAATTGAGCAGAGGGTACTTCGAAAGCCCATTACGGACAAATACCTAAAAAACAGGGCTGTTTGCAACCACCCAATTGGGACAGAGGCATTGCACCGGAGTTAAGAGAATACCTGAAACAGCAAACGCATAATAATAAATAAGAATAGATATGTATTACATAAAACTAAATGCTTACAAAGAAACAGCAGGAGGACAGTCCAAAGCACCCTTAATCTTACCGTAAATGGCGAATTGTAAAGAGGTTAAGGTACCAACCATAATTAATCTGGTTGGTAAACCAGCGAAAGAACCTCTAACACCTAATTCTTTAGCTAATTGACCTAATAAACCAACAGTTGATTGACCTGGAGCTTTCTTGGTCTTGTTAACCTTAGATAATAAAGTATCAGCAGGTTGAGAAACGAAAGCAGCGGTACAACCAGCAATAATACCAGCACCTAAATCAATACCAGTTAAAGATAAAGTAGATAATTCAGATTTTGGAGTTGGAACGAAACCAAAGATAGCTTGAGAAGCTCTTTCGAAAACCAAGAATTTAGCAATGTTGTAAGGAATTTGTTTAAATAAAATTGGGGTGAAACCATTGTAGAAAGAACCTAAACCTTCTTCTTTGAAAATTCTTGAGAAACCACCAACTAAACCATTAGCAAAAGATGGTTGAGAAACCAATCTAATTCTGGTAGCTTCTAATGGACATAAAGCAATATCAGCAAAAAATTCAGCTAAAGCAGATGAACCAATGTAAATAACATCCTTGTATTGTTTAGAAGTTTCTAAACCAAAGTATTCAATAAAAGTCTTTTTGAATAATTCGTAACCACCGAATTTGAAAGCACCTTGTAAAGAGTAACCCAAAACAGTTGGACCTAAACCAGTTAACAAAGCACCAACACCTTCAGTACCGACGATTTTTCTGAAAGAACCAACCATACCTGAATTGTAAACGGTTGGTTCTAATTGAATTCTGGTTTTGATGACATCAATTGGAGTCATGGCACCGTGAGTGACACCACAACCAATAGCACCAGCTAAAGCAAATTTAGCGTAATCAGTTGGAGAATAATTTGGTAATCCAGTAGCAGACATTTCTATACTCTATGAATAAATTGAAAAAAAACTTTGAATTAATTTCGAGGATTGATTCGCACTTTATATGAGCCAATGGGAGGAAAAGTTTTCCGCGCGGTCGGGGCACGTCCCCCTTCGGATCTGGTTTTTCCTGCCTATTTGTTCCGGGTTGCGATGGCTGCAATGGCTGCAATTATATTGACTATATTTCTTCTTTTAATAAAACTCGAAGGTTATTATAACTCGATTGTTCTCCCTTCTTGATCGCCGTAGCTTGATCGTTATCTATACCTATTCCCAAAGTCACTGCATTCCATCTTACAGCGCAATGGAAGAGACTGCCAGCTGAATTTGTATCATAAGACACCACAATATTGTTCAGTTGAATCAATTTATGAAATCTCGCTACCAGGTCTTCAAGTCCGTCCGACGAGAGTTGCTCGATAAAGATCTTGGTCTTGGCCGGTTTATCGGTCAATAACTCTTTGACAGCATTAATCTTAGCCATCTCTTCACTTACGGCACTGGTACCTATATAACTGAACTGTTTAATATACAATTTGACCACGTAAGGATCAGTTTCTAATACTTCAAACTTGTACCCCGTCCCATCAAACATAAAGTTGAATTGGGAGTATATCATCGCTGGTAACTGTTTAGTCGGGAATGATTGTAAACTCGACTTAACCTTTGGTAAAATGTTCCTATATAGTTTATATATCCAAATCTTCATATCGTTCATCAGCTGTTCAATACTTAATCCTCCTACATAGCTTAAAAACAAGTTCCCTATAAGCTCTATTTTCTTGTCAGGCGTAAGCTTATCCAGTAACTTGTATTTCAACTGGTCAATCAACCGATAAATCATTGAAAATTTGAATAAGAGATTAATGTCCATCAATTTATCGATAATAACTTCAATGTCTTCCACAAAACAAGTGGGATACTTATACCCTGCGATTTCCGCCAAAATTAACCGTAAATACACTCTCCCCCGTTGAATCAACCGATCGTTAAATTGTCGGACGTAATTGTCCATATTTACCACGGCAATTATTGGATCTATAAAAGATTTATCCAGAAATACTTTCCGATACAACAGACTATCTTTTATGGGCAATAAACTAGGGATATCCAAGTCAACTTGAGCGATTTTTTCTGCTTGCAATTCCTGTAAAAATTCCACATCTTCAGGCTTAATAGACGACAGTTCATCGTAAGCTAAGATATAATTTAGTGTAGTTGGAGGAATAGATTTTAAGTTTAACAGAACTAATAATTTAAGAAATGGTAATTTGTCATTTTCATAGAGTTGTTTTAATTTTGCTCCAAGTTGCACCGGAGGACTGAAACATAGACTTCTTAATTTTTCATTGACAAATTTATCAGTGTTATTAGATGCAGAATTAGAGTTTAACACATGAATTAAATTACCAAGTTCATTAAATTTGGGAATGGTTGTAACAATCTGATTAATAGATCGTTGAAGTTGTGCTAATGATCCTTTCACTTGTGAAAGGTCTTCGGTGAGTTTGGGGTAGTCCATGGTTTTTTTGTTCGCGTATATTTTTCTAGCTGTTCATGTACTCACTCAATTCTCGGTCCAAGTCCTCGACGGTTTTTTGAGGTTTTTTGGCCTCTCTTCTTTCTCTGCCTCTACTAGGTCCTCTGGCGCCTCTACCACCATTCCTATGGCCACCACGAGGTCCATGGGGCCGTGGGCCTGACCCGTACCGCGACCCCCTACCGTACCCACTAGGTTCTCTGTCTCTTACGGGCCCAAGTCTGTCCTTCAAGCTCTTAGGTTTGCGGGGGTTGGCTGGGTCTTCCACTATTAATATCTTTCCCATGGCCTTTCTACCGTCGAACTTTTCAATGGCATTGGCGATGTTTTCCTGGTGGTTTTCTGTGAAGGAGCAATAGGCTACCGACTTGTTATCCAGGTCAAATTTGAGCGACTCCACGGGACCAATTTGTTCAAATAATCCGATTAAATCTTCTTCAGTTAATTCTGGGTGGATATTTTTGATTCTAATGACAGGAACAGTCTCAATAGGTATCTATTATTAATATCGAACTACATATTCTCTCACTTAAGTACATACATTACTGGGTTCCATGGTGCCAAACTTGAAAAATTTCGGTGCGACTGTCTAGTTACTCTTTTTGGTTTGGATCTTGAAGTCTTTAGTGTTATCATACTTAACACCAATGATTTTACCACTTGGATCTGTAACGGGGTGTTTTTCAAGAAAGTCAAGTTTCATTAATGCTGGCCAATTGACAAACTGGTAAGAATTACTACGAATATAGTTGATCAGTTTGTACTGGAATCCTAAGCATACAGACATGGTTAATAGATTCTTAAATCCCAAGAGTGGTCCTTTTGGATAAAAGATCATAGAGAATAAAATCAACAATGATGTGGTTAATAAGTATGGCAATAATTGGATATAGTTTGGTCTATAGTCGACAAAAGGACTTTGAACCAGCTCATATGGTTTGAATTTCCCAAGGAACAAATCAAATGAATCTTGTCTGATTCCATCGTGGTAATTGTTGTTGTAATATCTGACGATTGAATTGTTTAAATCGGCCAAAGATCCCAACACGGTTCTCTTACCCAATCTGGTGAAATCAGTCTTCAAAGCAGGTGTTGAACTGTAACTCTTGGACACCACATCAGCGTTATCAGCCCACATATTTTGGAAGATGAAATTGAATTTGGGATCAACTTGTTTCCAAGGAATGGCAAGGTTGAGGTACCCCAATTCACCGAAATTCTTTTGTAAAATATGTCTCGAGAAAATTGATTGCACCACATTGGTTCTGTCTAAACAATCCATACAATTAGTTCTAATACATTTGTTTTGAGTATTGATGATCTTTTCATTGGTCAAATCATAATGGAAGTAGTTAGAGTCGTCGAAACCCAATTCACTCAAAATAGGAATCAATTTCTCCGCGTTGGCAAACTTCATGTTCTTGCACTCGTGGTGGAAATCAAAGTATACGTAGTGAACTGACAGATTCAAAGGAGGTGGTAAACTATTGACAATAGACTCATATCCTTGTTTAATAGGTAATTCATATCCCTTGTTATTCACCAAATTAACACAGTAAATCTCCCCGTAGTTATCCACCAGTTTAGTGAAATGCTTAACAGTAGCATCGAGAGAGTTCTTACTGGAAACCACCAAATTAGGCTTATACCGTAAATTGTTAATTTCACTCCAGTAAATTGGTACCGAGCCTCTGATCTGTAAGAAACTCAAAATCTGTTGATCTTTGGTAACGACAATCTGCTCGGTCTCGTTAAAATTAGCCACGTTCCCGTCTTCGTCAATACCTCTTCTGAAGTAACGAGTTCCAACTCTTAAACTGGACTTTCTGGTGATCAATGCATAACTAAACTGTTTTCCCCCTTCAAAATTAATCACCTTACTCTTAACGTACCCATTGATAATGGGAGTCACAAACTCCTTAGAGGCTCCAGCTTCAATCAAATTCTCACAGAGGTACTTGTTCCACCAGAACTCGCCATTGATCTTCACGTCCTTCTTGGTGTACTGAGTTTGAAGATTGTTAGTCAAATCAAACTGATTATTGATAGCAAAATACAAATCATTCTTGTTTAAATGCTCCTTGATCAATTTCAAATATTCCGTTTCTTCAGGGCTACTGAGTTTATTGGCACCAGTAGGAAGAATCTTATAGCTGAATACTTTGCCAATACTTTCGCCCAAAATTTCCCCGCTGTCGAGGTGTTTGTCGGCGATAATTAAGTATGACTGAAGTTTGAGTTTGATGACACCAATTATACAACTGATGGGAGTGAAGGTCAATTGTTTGTAGATAGAAGGGATATCGGGGTGGGAAGTGAAGACATTGTTTTGGACTGTGAGGGAAGTTCCACTTGGTTTGTGGACAAAGATGTAACCGTTTGATATTTCAGCGAATACTAGTGACATTGAGAATGAGAATTTAGAGAAATGAGTTGAGAGAAATGAATTTAGAGTGAGAAATGAGTTGGGAGTGCGGGAGTGAGTGTGAGAGTGTGAGTGGACTGTGAGAGTGCGGGAGTGGCTGGCACGGGACGGTGGTAAGCTGGCACGGGTGCTGGCGCGGAACTTTGGCACTGGCGGTGGGTCTTGCGATAGCAATTCTTATCTTGCCTTTCTACACCCATTTCTCATCCATTTCCCCCATAACCACTACATGCAACTAAACACACCCCAAACACCCCACACCCCAATTTATACACCCATACCTCTCAAATTTCACCTAAATTAATCGGCCTTATTGACTGAGGTAAGTGGACTGCATATAAGCACAGGGCCCCGGATGCCATATCTGCCTCTTGTCCTCCCTTCCTACCTCGATCCCGTGCTCTGATTCACCACATCCATCTCCCTATCCATGTCTCCTTAGCTCTTCCACTCCCACTCCCTCTCCTTCTCCCTCTCCCTCTCCCACTCCACTCCCACACTCTCCCACTCCCTCATCCTCACCTCACGTGACTGAAAATTTCCCATCATGGACAGAGCTATTCCCCCAAACCTAACCCAAATTTACAATACAACATCCCCTGGGGTATTCTCCCCCAACCAATCTCCTGCCCCAACCCCTACCCCAACCCCAACCCCCAACAATCTCCCCCAAAAATCCCACGAATGGGACCCTGAAGACCCCGTCATCTCATCCATCGTCGCTGCCAAAAACAACCTCTTGATTTGTGGTACCCAAAATGGTCGTATTCTTATCTACTGCCTTTCATCATCAATGCTACTTCATACTGTGATTGAAGAGGAAATGACAGGATCCAATTTATGTCTTGATTTAACCGAAGATGAACGGTACTTATTCGCTGCAGGGTCTGACTCGTTGATCAAAGTATACGATTTGACCACCACCAAGATCCAGTGCATTAAGATTATCTACCTGTCGGTGGATATTGGTGATATTTTTTCTATCTATTATTGTGAAACCCTGAAGTACTTGTTTGTAGGATGTCAGAATGCTAGTATCATTTGGTGCAAAGTAGATTTAAGTGATATCGATGGTTCTTATTCTATAGACAGAAACAAATTACCTCATTTACGCTACAGTAAATTTTTCGACTCGACGGGTCCCGGTGGCAGAGTTAACGTAGGACAACACAAGAAGATTAATTTCTTGAACCAGATCAGTCTTTGTGAAATTAATACCAAGAATACGGTTCATTTTGCTCATTATGGGTACATTTACTCGATTAGATGTTTCCCCAATGATTTCCTCCTTCTGAAGTACCCTTCCGTCACCAAATTTCTACTTACAGGTGGTGGTGATGGAGTAATCAACATGTGGGGTGTTACCATTGATGAAACTGTCAAACTTGAAAAGCTAAAGGTGTTGGAGAACGAAGAATCCATCCTCTCAATGTACATTCATCAGACTTACCTCTACGCGGGCTTGTCCAGTGGAGAAATCAATGTTTGGGACTTGTTAACTTTCCAGTTGATCAAGTCTTTCAAAATCCCCAATCAGGAACAAGTTAATTGTCTTACTGTGGTCAATAACCTGATTGTGTATGGGAACAAGTCTGGATTGAATTTGATCACCGACAGAAGGATCTTCAAAATCAGTAGTGATGCCACTCTCTCTTTACTTCCATTGAATGACTCAGGTTTTGTAGCTGGTGGGATGCATGTGGTTAAATTGTATGAATATTCCAATGTACAATCCACTGATAACTTCAAATTGTTCAAAGGTGAATTATCCAACGAATTGATGTTGAAGAACTTGAAGAAATTTGTCAGTTACAAAACAATGCTGACGTATCACGATTTGTATATGGACGAGACTAGAAACTGTACTAAATTCTTGATTAAAGTGCTTGATAACTTGGGAGCCACCTCTACTCATTTGATCCCAGTAAGCAATGGGAATCCGGTGATCATATCAACTTTCAACAGTAATAATGGTAATAAACATCCCAAGAAATTGTTGTATTACGGTCATTATGATGTAGTTGAGGCTGAAGATACTGATAATTGGTCTCTGAATCCGTTTGAAATGACTAGCAAAAATGGATGTTTGTACGGTAGAGGGACCTCTGACAATAAGGGACCTACATTGGCGATAATTCATGGAGTTGCCGAATTATTTCAAACCGGTGACTTGAACGTAGATTTTACTTTTATAATAGAGGGGGAAGAAGAAAATGGTAGTATAGGATTTCAAAATGCCGTTCTCCAAAATTTGGATTTGATTGGACCTATAGACCATATCCTTCTTTCTAACTCTTACTGGTTGGATGATGAGAGACCATGCTTAAATTACGGTTTGAGAGGTGTTCTCCATTGTTCAGTCCAAATCCAAAGTGAAAAACCTGATAGACACTCTGGAGTTGACGGAGGAGTTCTGAAAGAGCCTACGATGGATTTGATTCAAGTTCTTCATAGACTTCTGGATGCCCAAACCAATGAGATTTTAATCCCCGGGTTCCACAAGAATATCAAAGCATTGAGCGATAATGAATTGGACCTGTTCAAAAAGATTCAGGATTACAACCCTAAATTCAAAGTTGACGAACTTGTTGCAAAATGGACGCAGCCCTCTTTAACAATTCACAAATTTGAAGTTAGTGGTCCAAATAACGAGACGATTATCCCCAAAACTGCTACTGCATCTATATCAATAAGAATTGTCCCCAATCAGGATATTCAAGACGTTAAAAAGTGTCTTTTACAACACTTGGAAGGTAGTTTTGAAGGGTTAAAATCTGAAAACACAATGACGCTTAAAATCCACCATGAAGTTGAGCCATGGCTTGGAGATGTAGGCAATGATTTTTATAAAGTGTTGCATTCCAATCTTAAGAAGAACTGGGATGGTGTAGAGCCGTTGTTGATCAGAGAGGGAGGGTCTATTCCAAGTATTAGGTTCTTGGAGAAAACATTTAAAGCACCAGCCTGTCAAGTTCCTGGAGGTCAAGCGAGTGATAATGCCCATTTAAGAAATGAAAAAATCCGAGTTCTTAATTTATTCAAATTAAAAGATGTTATAAAAGGTAGTATCAAGGATTTAAACTAAGCATTATATAGATAGCATACAGGTAATTGTATTATGATTATTATATACATTTTAATTTACATTAATTTTACAATATGAAGGCATTGACTTTACTCTTATACGGTTTGTTATTATAACAAATCCTGGCATCTCTATCCTGAGAGATTAATTTATTTATATGCCTTGTTGAATGAGAGTTATCAGACTTTTGAAATTCATTGGATAAATCAACGTCTTTTTTGTAATAAAGCCAATGAATTTTGGACGGAAGATTCAATAATTCTGCAACGTCTCTTCCACTTATGTGATGTTCGTGAGAATCTGAAGTTCTAGTGTCAGCTTTACCCATTGCCGAGGAATTTGACCAAGAAGAGTCCAGAATGGTTGAATTTTCAGAGAAAAGACTTTTGGTAGGGCTTTTCGATTCAAAAGAACTGAAACTTCTCCTACCGTTATTATTCAAAGTAGATAAATAATTGAGTAAATCTACGAGATCAAACTTATGAAACCAGTTCAATTTGAACTCTACGATGATTTTGTCTGTCAAATCAAAATGATCATAGTCACCAAAATCAATTGGAGAATACTGGTTGAACAAGACAAATCTGTATCGTGACTTGGTGGACTGCAAGCCAGTGGAAATAATACTTTTGAAGCAGAAATCGAGTACTTCAGCATCAAAATTGAACACCAACACCATGTGAAACATCCCCGTGAATTTCCCCTTTTCTTCGGTTGTCATCTGGGAAATCTGGTTGGCACCAACCACAGAGATATTTCTTTCGTATAAGTTCAATATCTTAAATACCACAAGTACATCGTTCATTTCCTTCCCACAGTCATTGAGCACCAATAATATTTTATCTGATGTATTGTAACCTCCAGTATTCTGTAGATTCTTTAAGAAAGAGTAGAAAGGAAGCATGATATCCAACGAGAACAATGCATCGTGGGTACTGACATTATCGGGAATTCTAACCAAAACTTCCAGGCTGTTCTTGATTTTTATGTAATCTTGCAATCCTCCATCAATGTTATACCCCATTTCAAACCTAGCTAGACATGGTTTCATATTCAAATTTGACCGATGGCTCGATACATAACTTGTACAGTTTTTACATACTATATCACAAGCTTGTTGAATGCAATTGGTGTAAGGGAACACAAGGTACTTGGAATTATCTAAGTCAAATTCAAGATTACAATCATTGGTATCATATATTTTACCGACAAACTTGTTACATGGTACTATACTCCCAGGAACAATTCTACCACCTATCATACCCGTCAGATCATTGTAAGACTTCAATGGGCCGAAATCTTTTTTATAATTAACCCCGATTAATTTAATTTTAAATAGTATTTCGTTATCGTCAAGCTCGAAATCTTTCGGGAGTTTCATTACTTCTTTTAATTTCCCAGAATTGAAATCGAATATTCGTTTAACTGGTAACCTATTAACCGGTTCAGGTCTAATATAATCGTCTTCCATAGTTGAAAAATTTAAAAAAAATATTTTTTTTAATTTTTTTTTATTTGCTCGCTTATGCTAATTTGAGTCTAACGGCTGTCGATCGCGGGCCTAGATATGTAATTGGCCGCCTCAATTAGCGAGCCCCGTACTTAATTCCCCTGTCGATAAGCAGTGCGACATCTAATTAGAGTTGACATCAAAGCATCGCTATTTCCATTTTGAGATCTTTTAAAGACATCGACTAAACTTTACACTACAACCAAAAAAAATTTTTTTGAAGGCATATATTCTATAAACTACAGACTTTGTTGCTGTTTTGCTAACTCTTTACGTCTCCTTTCTTCTTCATCTAATATCGATAATCTTAATGCTTGCTCGATCATTCGATCTTCCACCGTGCGAGCTTGTTCATGATACCCATTATCATAAGATGCACCAACCGTATTCCTTCTTCTCCTACCGGTATCATACTCCGGCATTTCAGTGTCAGGATTTATAATCAAATTGGATGCATGTATAGCACTTGCAGCGGCCGCTTTACGGGCCAATTTACTTCTAGCTGATGATAATTTACTTTCCCAATCGGGTCTTATATAATCGGTGGTTATTACTCTTGAAGAATTGGCAGGAACTGAAGCTCTTCTTTTACGTTCAGTTACCATGTGATCTTCACTGGAATGTGACGATATAGCCAGATCATCAGGTTCTGGTCGTTTATAATCTTGTGGATTCATTGCACCTATACCGGTAGAGAAATCCAATGTTTTATCGAAAATGACCCCAAAATTTGACATGGCACAGTAAGGACAATTGGCCGGCTCACTGATGATGGTATGAGGTAATTCGTCAGCCCCTTCACTGGGATCGTCGTGAGGTGGATGCGGATCTAACCGTTTGATTTGCACAAAGCACTCAGTGCAAATAGGCTGCAAACAACAGCGAGAGAGGTTCAAATTGTTGGGGTGAAACACGAAACAAATGGGACATTCCACTGCATCTCTGTACAACCGTAAAATCAAATCATCTGACGGTAAATTAGCGTTGTTAGGATCCTCGGCTTTGACGGTCAAATACCGATCTTCCTCGTTCTTCTGCATCTGTTTCACATCTTCCACCAACTTCTTGAATTTCATCTTGGCTTCCTGACGTTTATAAAAGTTCAGAGACCGGTGAATTTTATGATCATCTATATCATCTTCCTCTTCCTCATAAGCTCCTTCAATCAGGTGTAATGTCAATTGTTTAACGATAATTATTAGCTCTTCATCAGACCAATTTTCATCAAAATCTTGTAATGGAGTATAAAATGGAGCCAATCTTCTGGAAATAATAAGTTCTCTTACAAGATCAACGTTAAAATCCAAATTAGATTTATAAGTACCAAAGGGGGCTAGGTAGCCACCATCAACTGACTGGTCAAATTTCACCACGAGTTTCATATAATGATCGATTTTTTGCCGGTCTTTTTCCTCTGACCGTTTCAGTTTCTTGGGGAATACTGAAGATGTGGTATTTCTCCGGGTCCGATCATGAGACTGGTAAGAAGGTCTCTCTTCCTTTCCTGGTGTGTTACCCATGGTTGCTCATCATTCGCGAATCTGGGGAAGATAGGGGAGCTGGTGTGGGTATAGTGGGGGTCTGGGCCTTTTTTCTTCCTGGCTGAGATTTATAGGTTGGTTGGTTGGTTTTGATGGTTTTTGGAGTTGGTTTTTGGGGGAGTTGGTATGGCAGTGGGCTGGATTGGGATTGTGATTTTTTGAGATTTTTATGGGTTTTTTGGTTGTTTGGATTGGTAGATATTGGTTGCATTGGTAAGTATTGGTTAGAATGTGAATTTCGCAGCTATTAGAGATTATGGTTTAAAGGATTATAGTTGATGTAGTTTATGTAGTTAGTTAGAGACACAAGGGTAGTTTCTTTAGATTTTATGTGTTTGGAGAATTTGTCAATTTTGACTTGGCTGGCTGGTTAGCTGGTTGGCTTGGTTAGCTTGGAGGTTGACAGTTTGACAGTGGTACGACCAATTTGGCAGTTTTGTAGCTTTTCTGTTTTCCAATTTGGAGCTTGTAATTCAAATTCACAAGCTGTTGATCATAAGACATCAGCTGTATCAAAAGTTCATACCTATCCCACCTCTTGATAATTTAGTATCAATTTGCAGCCAATCACCTGATACTTTTATTTATCTACTCTGTCCCAACCTACTGGTTAAATTCTTTCACTTTAGCTAAATATGTTTATTGACTATAATACATTATTGAGATAACCCAAAACCTACTCCTATCATTGCCAAAATAATTGCAAACCATATTAACCCTATTACGAAACTTATGAGTTTATGAATTCGTTTGAATTTTATTACTCTTCTGTTATCAACCAGATATTGCAGTCGGTAATATACTCCTGTATAATAGTTTTTTGAGCTTTTAAGCTTATCAAATATTCCAAGTGGCACTAAGAAATACACTGGAGGAAGTAATAAGCCAAGTATCATCAACATTGCAAAATATGCATTGGAATAAACTTGTAATCTTGGTGTCATAAGGCCACCCTTTTCGTAGTCAGCTCCAAATGCACTATTTTCATTATCAGAATAAAATGGTGAACTTACGTTACTATGTATAGGGCTTGTAAGCGTTGGAAACCCGGAAATTACAGTTCTGGGGCTTGTCATATCTTCGTGTTGGTTATATTTCAGTAGCGAGTCTGTGACCGGGGCCTCTGGTGGTGGCCTTCTTGAATTACCAAAAGAAGGTAAAACGGCATGTTTCTTTAAATTTGTAGCAAATTCTTTACCTGGTTCAATGGATCCAATAGAACTGTTTGAACTTATATCTGAATCATGATAGTGAACAGGCTCTAAAGGTCTAGGGCTTGGAATTTGAATCAATTTGGGTGATTTGTTGTTGCTAACTCTATAGGCTATCAAAGCTTCTTGTTTTTCTCCTTCTTCTGATTTGTCTGAAATATTGGATAAGGATCTATTAAGTTTATTGAGTAGCTCTCCAGATGTCAAGGACATAGCAGACTCCCGGTCTGGTCTGTCGGACAACGGTCTCTCCGAGATGCTTCCCGAATATCTGTCTGAAAACGGCCTCAGATCTGATATTGGTCGTTCAGATAATTGACTATCTCCTGTACTGTTGGTGACATTGTATCGGCGATCTGAGACATTGGTGGTATCATTTCTAGTGGTATCAAATTTAGGGTCTGAAGATGAAAATGTAGTTGTAGCGGTGGTATACTTGTTACTGTCACTTGTGTTATGGAACTGGGAACTATGTTCCTGAGAAGATGAATGGAAGTCTCTCAGGGATTCATTGGGTATATCAGTGAGATTTCCATGGCTTATATCTCTGGTACTGTCATCACTCACTATCCTAGAATTCCTTTGCCTGTTCATGGATCTCATGGATCTTTCATCGAAATGTTCCTTAAATAAAAAAACATGCTTGTTCTTAGGCTCTCCATCGTCTGAGTATTCTTCCAAGATACTTTCAATGCTTTCACTGTAAACATCACTTGATGACTCGTCTCCTTCTTCTGAAGTATCAGCAAAATCTTTCACTGATGGGATATCAGAATCAGCCGGTGCTAAGGATCTTCTTATTTGTTCGAATGATTGCAGGACTGAATTTTGTGTCACATCAGATACGACAGAAGATCTTGAAGCATTTAACATGGGGAAAAGACTTCTAATTCTTCCTGATGCCATGCTACCTCTCTTTGGTGGATTAGCATGATTGAAAGGTGATCTTGAAGGTGAAAGACTTCGTCTACTGTATTCTCCGGACCCTATACTGTTTCGACTATCAGAAGAATCTAAAGAGTCTTTTCGTCTAAAGATTGACTGCAAGGTTTTTGTCGGAGACTGGAATTCTATCTGAGACTCTGGATTGTCTTTATTCGACTCGTTACTCATTATGAATTCTCTAGACAAAAGCTTTTTTTGGAAGGAAAAGGGGTATAACTATGAATACTGAGATGGAGTATATGTGATATATGTGACGGTTAGGAGAAGTTTTAAATGATCTAATATACTATACTGACATGGTTTAATGGTGTTTACTATATGTCCCAATTGGGAATCTTAAATTTCGCAGCCTTAAAAATTACCCAATTGGGTTAATAAATAACCTAAGAAGAACTAGCGCAATGCCCTCATTGTAGTCTACAAATACATAGATATTACTTCGATTATATTCAATTACATATGGTATGATATTCATTAATTCGGAAGTCCGGTTCCGGTCCTAATAGTTGTAGTTTCTTCTTCTTCTTCTTCTTCTCTTTCTGCATGGATCAACAGCAGCGGAGTTTCCACCTGAACTTCCACCTGAGCTTCCACCTGATGAGCCACCTGATGAACCACCAGACGAACCACCAGAACCAGCATTAGAACATTCACCAGAAAATGCGGCAAAAGTGTTGGTGATAACAGAATTGAATGTTTGTGCACTTAAGATTGAATCTAATAAATTTGAGGCCAAGTTGGTGTTTCTCAATGCATCAATAACTTCTCCTAAATCCAAAGCATTAGTAGCTAAAACTTCTCTAATTAAAGCCGAACCAAATGGTAAGTAATCACGATCAGTTATGATTGATCTGACAACAGATGTAGCTAAACCAGAGTTAGCTAAAGATTCTAACAAGTTTACTACAACTTGATCTAAATCAATGGCTCTAGCTTCTAATTCAACAGGTTTTGAATTCTCTAACAAATCTTCCCTTTTTAAGTTATTAATTCTGTCTTGAACTTGTTCAACCAAGTTACCGATCGCTCTTTCAGCAGTTCTAAATAATGAAACATATAAAGTACAGTCACCAATTAAATCTTGAAGAACAGTTGTGATAAGATGAGATTCGTCTAAAGCATTGAACAAAGCAGTCATATCTAAAGCACCACTTCTCAAAACACCAACGATAGTTCTGACAGCTATTGGAGCCAAAGTTTCAGAAGTAGCTAAATATTTAATGATTCTTGGAGCTAATTGGGTATTATTTAAAGCTCTTAATACATCAGTTACAATTTCGTATTCTCTCTTATCTAAGGTAGAATAGATTTCATCTCTTTTACTTTTGTAACCTTGTAAATCGTTTAAAAGTTCCATCAACTCATCGTCACCACTTCTTGCAACCAAAGTATTACCAGATTCAGAAACGGTTGGAGCCGAATTAACTACAGTGGCAGATAAAGCAATAGTAAGTAAAGCAGATGTGGATAGTTTCATAACGAACGAAGTTTAAGTTTTGAGGCTTTTATATTACAAAAGGAGGGAATATCTGATTTATATATCAACCATGTAAGTTGGGGTTTATAGAGAAATTACTATACTAGGAAATGTTATTTGTTTTTTCACAACCGCATCTCCTAATTGGGGAAAGTAATTAAGAAAAACAATCCCAATGCGGTAATTTTGTTTCCCATCAAGAATCCTCACTGGACTAGACACTAAAGTTTACTGTTTTTTCTTACCGAAAAAATTCATTAACGAAGCTTGTTTCTTTGTATTCTTAGATTTAGCAGAGCCAGTGGATTTAGCAGTCTTTGCTTCAGTAGGTTTAGTGGCAGCACCATTTTTACTGCTACCTTTACTACTAGGTTTCGCAGGTCTACGAGTTATAAGGTACCCTTCAGCATCGTACTCTGGAGCTACTGGTTCTGGTTCAGATTCTGCAACCAGTTCAGGAGCTGGCTCTTGTATATCTTCCATTTGGTCTTCTTTTGGCTCTTCCAGCTCTTCTCGTTTTGCCAGCGATTCAGGCACTTTGTCGACTTCGTCAACCTCCATTTCTGACACTTCCAGCTCTTTCTGTTTTGGTTCTTCGTCACTGAAATCATCGTCATCAAACATAGCTGAGAGTTTTTTATTTGCGTCCTTGTCGATAGTTCTTTTGGAAATATCAACATCGTCATCATCGTCGATCTGCGATATAACCACTTTTTCTCGTTTGGGTGGTTGATTTTGGATTTTACGTGATTTATATTCATATTTGGGAGCTGTAGTTTGGTGTTTTGGTGAGGGCTTGGCTTTTCTCGACACGTAGTTTGACGATAAAGTTGAGTTGAATGATTTAGGCTTTTCAGGTTCAGGCTTGGATTTGGGGGTGGTAACAGCAGCAGAATTGGTACCAACAGTGGCACCAGCAGCACTATCAGAAGCACCTCCAGCCTCGACTAACGGTGGGCCCCGAATCACCCCCCGCTCGTACTGGGTCTCGTCCTGCAACGACTCTATCTGACTCAATACAACATCACCAATAGCGAAATCAAACTCATTCAAATTAACAGCGTAAATGTGAACTGATGATACATAATCAAACCTTTCAAGAGCATCATTAACTTGGGTTTCCTGGGGTACAAATTGGATATTCTTGATGGAATTCTTGTATCCTATGATTATGAAAGACGCATTCAATCTTTGCTTATTCGATTTGAAAAATTCGTACAAAATAGCTTTTGCTTTAGATAATGGGATATTTTGATCTTTGGATAATTGGGAGTATGAAACGATTTGATTATCTTTAAAGATTTTTCTAGAGATGTATTCGTTCTCTGCTTCAGAGTCTCTCATTGTCATTGACGCGTTGAAAAATTGCTGCAAATTTGTGCGTAGGACATAGTGTTATACATAGCAGGTGAAACGAGAGGAGAGGGGGGTTGGGTTTTGTAAATTCTTGTATATTGTATATAATGATGTATATATTCTTAAGTGTATATAATGTGATGTGTATTTTTTAAATTGTATATAATGTGATGTATATTTCCTAAAGTGTGTCATATATGTATTGTCTGTGTTGTGGACTGATAGTTACCCAGAGATTGCAAACAGATACGACAGAACAGCGCTACCTAGAAATACATATTCATTAATTGATAAATAATTAAACTACAACTCATCGTGATCATCAGACTTTCCTTGCTTGGCTAAATACTCCTTCTTAGCCTTCTCTCTAGCTTCCAATGATCCATTCAAATCTTTTTCGATCATTTCTTCAGTAACACCTGCACTGATTAATGTCTTCCAGGTTCTCAAATTTTCAAACCCATTTTGGGCATAGTTGTAATCTTGGAATGCTTGTCTGATTCTATTTTGATCTTTTGCAACAAATGGTCCATAGTGGACTGAATGTTGATCCAAGATTTCTCCTCCAACCAAGAGGAATTCAATGTCTTCTTCTGAACTTAAAGGATTAGCTCCTTTAACTGAAGATCCATCAACTTTGAAAAATGCTGCATTAAATGCATCAAGCTCATTCCCATCACTTAATTTCAATCCTTTACCCTTTGTGACATAAAGGAATACATTGAAATTCTCTGGGAACGCTTGTTCAAAAATTGCTCCAGGCTTCAAGGTAAAATGATAATAATGAACTGGAGTATAAGCTAAATCTTTCAATGATTCAACTCCATAAGACTTCCCACTGATTACTTTAACAGATAATTTACCATCTTGTTCATGAGCTTCAGGAATTTCATAAGCCCTAAGATCTCTGTATCTTGGGGCTGTCTCCTTCAATTCATGGGGCAAGTCAACCCAAATTTGAAGTCCAGCAGGTGTGACCCCATCGGGTAATTTTACAGGCATTTCACTGTGTACTATACCCCTTCCAGCAGTCATAAATTGAAGGTCTCCTGCATACAAGATTCCTTTGGATCCAGTGAAATCTTCATGAGCAAATGCTCCCTTGGTAATATAAGTTATTGTTTCTTGACCTAGATGAGGATGTTCAGGGAATCCACCTTCTCCTCCACTGAAATGGTCGGCCATCAAAAATGGTGAAAATTTCCTCATACCTTCAACACCAACGAATCTTCTCACAATGGCCCCAACACCTTCAGGTCTTTCCATGGCATATACGATTTTATTAACAGTTCTACTCATTGCTAGATTATAATGTAATAAGCTTAAAAAAAATATAAATCTTGATAATTTGTGAATTTTCATTCACTTATTTATACAATTTTTTGATCTGACAAACTGTCACGATTATATAATCTTTTTTTGTAAGCCATTACTAAATCCGTCGAGGTTGCGAAAAAAAATTTGTAATGGATTACTGATAAGGTAAGAAATTAAGAAATGAATTAGAAATTGTTACAAACTTACAAAGATTATACTAGAATGTTCGGAATTCAAATGTTAATAGGACGGTAAATAGGTCACACACTTTCATATACTCTTACAGGTGGGTAAATCCCATAACATCTCAGGGCTCCCAATTTGAAATATCAAATCCTTTATTATAATACAAAAACTAAGACGTACTTAGAACTAAAAGAAAAGTAGAAACTTGCGAAATATAAGTACTAAATCTTTAAATCAAAGCTGAACCTCTGGCAAGTAATTCGGCTCTTTTTGCCAAGGTTTCATTTCTTCTGTACAATGGTTCGTCTCTCTTAGCTAAAGTTTCATTTCTTCTGTATAATGGTTCGTCCCTCTTAGCTAAAGTTTCGTTTCTTTTGACAAATTCTTCCCTCTTAGCCAATGTTTCGTTTCTCTTTTGGAAATTGAATGCACTAGCTAAACGTTTAGCAAGAAGTGGTTCCAACATTGGGATTTCTTCGCCGTCTGCATTATAAATTGAAGCAGCGTCAATGACGAAAACAGCTGCGAGTAAAACTATTAAGTATTGGAATTGCATTCTTAATTGGGTATGTTTAAAGTTGAATACTTAAGGACAAGTAGGATATGATGTTAAACTTATATATTCAAAATTGTATGAATTTAACCCAAAGGGGTCGCTAATTAGAAATGGACGGAATACAAAAAGGCTATAACATGAGGGATGTCTATGACAATCCCTCATTTGTGTATAACAATAAAGACACAGAGGAATAATTTGATTGCTAGAAGCCCTTATGTACCTGACAAACAATAACGGTTAACTAAAGGTAAATTGCAACCGAATGAATAAGCATTTTGCATCCATTGTTCCGGCATCTCGAAATGCATTGGGTCTCGCACGTTCCGCTCAATTTTGACATTGGAGCCAGCTCAAGGGTATTGTAGAAAACGGATTTACCTTGTAGTAATGCTGAGCTTATGAAAACAATAGATTAGGATGGGAATAAGGGTTTTGCCTAAGCAATCGACCCTTTGTTGATGCATCATGAAGAGTTGACGAGAGAACATGCTTACTCTGGTGATGCGCACGACCGACTCTCTTAGATTGCAAACATTCCCTATACTAAGTGACAATTTTGAATTGCTGGCTGAAGTATTCCTTTAGTAATATTTTTGGAATGAAGCATTGGTAATGGTCCAGATCAAATACGAAAATTTAGTCTTTTTTAGGTTTCATCAGGGAATTTGCAGCAATTGTAAGCTTCGCTAACTTAGTTTATTGCAGGCTTTAGTTCGTTAAGCGTAAGATTCAACTCTAATTTACAAGGGAAGGTTGCCCCCCTGAATAGGAAGGTAGAATAATGGTAAACGATAAAAGTCTAGATGCAATCTATAATAGGAGGTCATTGTGTTATCCTGCACATAAGTGATATTGTTCAAGATAATGTAATAGATTAAGGAAAGAACTGCTATCTGCCACGGACACCCATGAAGAGAAGGCATCTAACAAAGAGAAACAAAGGAGCTGACCACTGATTGTAATTACAGAAGTATTTATGACATAATCGTACAATAAAGAGTAATATAAGACAGAAGACAAATAGTACAGAAAGTAGTACAAAAAATAGTAGTATAGCACAAAGTGGTTCATAGAATTAATATTGTAAGTGTTGGGAATAGGATCAAACTCCCAGTAAAAAAGGTTCTGACCCTCTGCCCCTGTTAACGACGTCTGATAACTAATCTGTCTAAATCCTCACTAAAGTCAGCAACGGCTAATGCTTGGCGGCTTTTTTACAGCAATTAGTACCACCAGTGCGTCCCTGCATTGTGAACCATTTCACCATGAAAGCTATTGTATATCACGGTAAGGAAGACCTTAAATTCCACAAAAACTACCCAGAACCTGAAATCTCCCACGGTGAAGATGTTAAAGTCAAAATCTACTATTGTGGAATTTGTGGCTCCGATTTGAAAGAGTACACCCACGGGCCATTTTTTTTCAACCAGCCTGGCGAGACTAACAAAATTTCAAATCGTCAATTCCCCATGACAATGGGCCACGAGATTAGTGGTGAAGTTGTAAGCGTAGGAGACGATGTTTCGGGGTTCCAACCAGGTGATAAAGTGGTTGTAGAAGTTACCGGTACTTGTAAGGAAAAGCACCGGTTTGAAGACTCTCCTATGAAGGATGCGGCTCACTGTGCTGCATGTCTAGATGGTCATTATAATGCTTGCGATTACTTAGCATTAACAGGTCTTGGATTTGGTGACGGAGGATGTGCAGAGTATCTAGTTACTACCCAAAGTAAATTGATCAAATTTGACGAGTCAAAAATCCCCATGGATGTTGCAGCCTTGGTTCAGCCATTGAGCGTTTCGTGGCATGCGGTCAATGTGTCCAGATGCAAACCAGGCCAGTCGGCATTGATCTTGGGAGGTGGACCTATTGGGTTGACCACCATATTTGCTTTGAAAGGTCACAAGTCTGGGAAAATTGTGGTAAGTGAACCGGCATTAGCTCGTAGATTGTTAGCTGAGAAATTGGGTGTTGAAACTTTTGACCCTACCGGCAAGTCTGTTGAACAATGTGTAGAAGAGTTGAAAGCCATGTCGCCTGATGGCCATGGATTTCACCATTCATATGATTGTAGTGGAGTTAGCGCTACTTTTGCTACTAGTGTCCGGGCCCTTCGTATTAGAGGTACGGCTACAAATGTGGCAGTATGGGCTAAGAAGTTCATTGAATATTCTCCAATGGATACAACCATGTCAGAGAAGATTGTCACCGGATCTATTTGCTTTGTAAAGGATGACTTCGAAGAGGTAGTGAGAAGCATAGAGGCGGGTGATATCGATGTTAAAGAGCTCAAGACTATGATTACCGATAAGGTGATGCTTGACGAAGCGATTGAAAAGGGGTTTATGGAGCTATTGAATCATAAAGATAAACATATCAAGATTTTATTTACTCCTTGGGAGGAATTATTATAATCTATCTCTTTCTAGCGAATGTATAAGCAGTAGCCCAAGTGACAGTAAACTTGAAATCATCGTCCCAAGCGAACGTCTCTTTCAATTTATCGATGAACTGGTCGGCAACATCTTTCTCTTCTGGATGCTGTTTCTTCCATTCATGGTAAGCGCTCCAGCTGGTAATATAATCTTTGAACAGCTTTAATGTAACAGTTTTGGAAATGTATAAACTAGAGGGCTGATCTCTCAAAGGCTCATACTCCACTCTAACTATATCAGTGAACAAGTCGCCAGGCACTTGGATTTCTTTCAATAATGTCCTCAATAAGTTACGTCCAGGTTGTTGCCATTTGGGTCCCATATATAGTGGGTTCTCGTAGCAAAAGTCGTTATAAATGTCGTTAGCTTCAGGAAAGTCTACAAATATTGGGTCTTTATAGAACCAGTAGGCAAGAGTTCCCCCTTGCTTAAGGATTCGATGTGATTCTTTGAAGAATCGGTCATGATCAACCCAATGACAACATTCAGCCCCGGTTATCATATCTAATGAATCAGCACCAATTACATCGGGTGCCCGTTCAGCTGGAGCAACATAAAAATTGACATTCCCTTTTGTTCTAGGATCATTTTTGCATTGCTCTATCATACCAGGACTCAAGTCAGTTCCTATGACTTGATCAAAGTAAGATTTCAATTGAAAAGCGACAAAACCAGAACCACATCCAATATCAAGAGCACGACCAGTTTCAGATTTATGATACTGCATCAAAGTATCGTAGAATTGATTAGGGTAACTGGGACGAGCATTATTGTAGTGCTTTGTATTGAAGGAATTTTCAGAATAAGTAGCCATGGGGGATAAAGCAAATAAAATAAAAATATGGGGAAGGTTGCAAAAATCGGGCCGGTAGCGGCTTCAGAGCCGCATCTAGAATACATGATTACAAACGATGCTTTTAGTGCATTGAAAAGCATTCTAAGAGCATTTAAAACGTACAACAATTAGTTATTTACATTCGTATACACATATTAATTAGTCCATTATCTCATCTCTATTCTCACATCTTTATTCCTTCTTAGCCTTCTTCTCCAACTTGAAATCATACTTACCCTTAGTCTTCTCATTCAAAAACTCCTTGTACTTCTCCAAAGTGATGTGTTCCTGAAGCTCTTTGTATTCATCAATAAATTGATACTTTGTACCATACAATTTATCCCAAAATGTAAAGAATGGTTGAGAGAAATTGTTCTTGAAACCCCAACTTTGGTGATGAATATCATGATAAACCGAATTATTTGGAAATACAACTTGAAATGGATCAAAAGGTAACCTATAACCACAATGATCATCGATGGTTTTCATGGTTGAAAAAGTGTAAAGAAACATAGCTTCTCTTGCAGTCAAACCAGTCACCAAACCAGCTATACCAGTTCCACAAGTGTCCAATAAAAACCCTTCAACCGGGTCATTATAAAGAGCCCCAAAAGCATATGGAACCTGTAATCTGTGGTGACGAGAATGGAATCTCAGGTAAAGCCATTTATTGACATGCATAAGACGGTGCAACATAAATTGCCAAGTATCAATAATTACGAATGCTACCACCACTTTAATCATTGGGAAAAAATACATGTAACCGAAATATATCAACAGATTTGGCATAAAACTAAATTTTTGCTTCAACACCCACATTTGGTGTAATTCGTACCCGGTGGTGGGGATGTTATCAAATTTATAAAATACATAACCGGCAATGGTTTGGATAAAATGCTGTAAAACCACATCTTTAATAACATCACTAATACTAGCTTTATTTTTTGCCAACTCTTCTGGACTTGGATGAATTCTGTACTTTTCGGCTAGCTGATAAACGTCTATTATATGGAAAAAACTTGAGTAAACCCAATAAGCGACAATGGGAAGAATAAGGGCAAGAATCCCATCAGGAATCCCATCAATTAAATCTGGTTTAGTTTGGATAAACACAGGAGGAGCGAATGTTGGATTTGAAATTGCAGTTAGATTAAACATGGTAATTGAGAAAGAGATGATGTTTTGAAAATTATATATGCGAAGCAGAAAAAGAAACTCACGTGATGGTTGCCGACAGGATGAGACATTTGGAGTTCCGACTGGGGATGGGCTGGGGTGCTGTTGGTGGTGAGTTTTGGACGGGGATTTCGGGGGTCGTTTCTGGGTGGTAAGGTGGTGATACTGGGTGATTTAGACTCTTTTAGGGCTAGTTTAAGGGTATGATTTATGGTCATAACTGGTGAGATTGGGCATTTTGAGTTAGACGTGGGCTTCAGAATTTGGATTATATGCAGGCCACTTATCTGAGGACAATACGTAAGTTAGTTGCTTACATCTGGGATAGTAGATAGCAATTAGGTAATAATAAGATATAATAAAAGTTTATAGTTTAATGATTGTTTATATAAGTATACTAGGGGATTATTACAAGGCGGATGGTGAGTTTTGGGTGGTTGGGTCATTGAGTATTTGAGTTATTGGGTGATGTGTATATTGGGTGATTTACAGAGCGGGACTGGGGTTTTACAGAGACTTTCCGACAGTACGACAGTGTCATAATTCACTGTGTGATACTACCGCCACTCCTTCGCTGTAGATTGGAACAGTACTTAGCTGGTGCTATAGGGGCCCTATCATATATTTCTGGATTGTATGCAGGTCACCTATGACAATAAGTAGAGGTTTGAATCAAAGCTTAATGAACAATAATTAGGTTGTTGCTACGGTAAATACAATGTAAACACAACCGACTTTTGGAATCCAGTAACAACTGGCCTGAAATTCACTTAACATCAACACCGTCCTGTCTCATTATCTCTCACGGTCTCTCACAGTCTTGGTCTCACAGTTCTGTCTCTATCTCAGTCTCAGTCTCTTCGTCCCAATCGCACAACCATGTCTAGAAAGTCCACCGAAGAAATATGGAAAAACAACATCGATAAAATCAATTCAGAATTATTTATACTCACTTATGGATCTCTAGTATCTCAGCTTTGTCGAGATTATAATCAGGATTATCAACAAGTCAATAAACAACTTGAGAAAATGGGTTATAATATTGGTATAAGATTGATTGAAGAATTTTTAGCCAAGACCGGAATTCAAAGATGCCAAACTTTTAAAGAAACTGCTGATGTTATATCGAAAATGGGATTCAAATTATTCCTTAATATTCAACCAATTATTGCAAATTGGTCTCAGGACGGTAAATCTTTCAGTTTAATCTTGATTGAGAATCCACTAACTGAATTCTTACAGCCTTTAAGTGGAGGAATGGAGAAAGAATTATGGTATAGTAACGTATTATGTGGTATATTAAAAGGAGCTTTACAAATGGTGCAAATGGATTGTGATTGCTGGTTTATAAAAGATGTAGTGAGAGGTGATGAACATACTGAGTTGAGATTGAAGTTGAATAAGATCTTGAAGGACGAAGTTCCAGCGGGTGAGGATTAAGTATTTAATGAATAGATAATTTCTTGTAAATCGGTCGTCGGATGATCTTGCTTTGTAAAGCTAGGACTCTGATAATTTTAGATCAGGATTTCAGATTGAATCTGTCCCTGTTCCATTGCTCAAATTTGGTGGAACTTGATCTTTCTAGTGTATATCTTCTTCACTTTCACAGCTCAACTTCGTCCGTAGAATAACTCTTGGTTAACTCTGGTTCTTTTCGAAGCCTGCTATCAATACTTTTTCATTAACTACTGATTCTTTATGTGTCCCAGGGCATTACACGATAGATTCAAATTCACTCTATTTACTGCAAATGTACTACGCTTCTCCTTCCTGTATTTTATCCTCAGTAAAGATTAAAAACAAAGACCAGTTTTCTCTTGCGGTCGTTTCTCGGTGTTATGAGGCCAACCCAATCATGGGTACCAAAGTACAGTGCAATTTGTCTTTCCCTTTTTAATTCTGTTAGATACTCGAATCTTTCTGGGTCTCTGCTCTTCAAAAAATGCCACCAGTTCGCCGAAATAGAGTAATTGACGAGCACCATATGAACACAATAGCATTTTCTTGTTTTGGATTAAGAGATGCCATTCGAATTACTTTTGATCTCTCACTTTTATCACGAAATTCGAAGGTCTCTTCTTGTGTATAAGATAGTTGACTGGGATTTTTATTAACTCCTATTCTTGTCCGCAAATTAGACGCAGCTTATATTAGAATCAAGGGTAGAAGAAGGATTCACGGAAGGAAAATTAGGACGAATGGTAGATGAAACCCGAGTTAGAAAAGAGGTGCTTCTTGAGGAATAGGTTGAGATGACTAACTATTATCATTATTGACGATACTGACAGTTAACGCAATACCTGGCTCTCTTTGCTATCTCAGCTAATTAAAATTTCCAGAGTGAAAGAAGCCCCAACTCAGTTCAAGCCCTCAACAACAATGGGTCGGGAAGATGAGTACCTGGCTCTCACTTAAGGTCATCCTCTTCATTAAGATTTAGCTTATTTGACAAAATCTTTACCATTCTTCTACCGACTATAAATCTCTACACACTATAAGCCCAGTAAATCCCTTTCAAAGGAGGCGAAGACCATAATCTATCACAAGCTCAATAAGGTCATTAACCCAAAGAAAGCCACCTATAGATCTACTGATACCTAATTACCCCCCACCTGCAAGATCAGATGTCAAATCACGGTAGTGTGCATACCAGGTTTACTGCAGTTCCCCATATTTTTCGCAGCCCATAACAGCCCACAACAGCCCACAACAGCCCTCTGCCTAATGTCACTCTATTCTTTTATTCAGGCAATTGTATATGATCTTGTGGTGTTATTTTGTGAGTGTATTATACACACGTTTTTCAGAGAAGTCCGGGTTCGTGGATCTTTTAATATCCCCAAAGGTCCCGTGATTTTCGTTATTGCTCCCCATCATAATCAGTTTTTAGATGGTTGCGTGGTGATTCCCCAAATCAAACGTTACAGTGATAGAAGAGTTTCATTTCTCATTGCTGGAAAGTCATATCGTCGTCCTTTTATAGGTTTAATGGCTCGTTTAACCAAAGCTACTCCGGTGGAAAGAGCTCAAGATTTAATGAAGCCAGCTAAGGGAAAAATTTATATCGGAGAACGTGACAATGAAATCATTGGCGAAGGTACTTCTTTCAAAAAGGATTGTATGGTGAAAGGATTGATCGGCTTACCTAATTCTAAAGGGAATTTTCAGATTTTGGATATTGTAAGTGATACCAAATTGGTCATCAAAGGAGACTACAAAGACAAGAAAGATCTGGTTACAAAAATTAGATATGAAATGTTGCATCAGGGGACCCTGTACAAGTTAGCTCCTCATATAGACAATCATCAGTTGTTTCAGCAAGTTTATGATCTTTTGAATCTGGGGAAAGCTTTGGGATTGTTTCCCGAGGGGGGATCCCACGATAGAACTGATCTTTTACCATTGAAACCTGGCGTGGCCCTTATGGGTCTTGGAGCCGTGGCTCAGGCAGAGGGAGAAGATCTGGTGGTAAATATTGTACCAGTAGGAATGAACTATTTCCATCCTCATCGATTCAGATCCAGAGCTGTCATTGAATTTGGCGAGCCTTTGGTACTTACTAAAGAAGACGGTAGAACTTACGAGAAAGACAACAGGGGTACGGTGAATAATCTTCTTAGTACCATTACTTTGAAATTACGTGAAGTTACCGTCACTTGTGATGATTATGATACCCTTTTAGCGTTACAAGCGGCCAGGCGTCTTTTCACCACGGGACAACGAGAAAAGATCCCTTTACCGATGGTGGTGGAGATGAATCGTCGTCTTATCAAGGGGTATGAGATGAATAAAGATAATCCTGATGTTAAGGAAATGAAAGAATTGGTAGGGGAATATAATAAAAAACTAATGCTTTTGGGTCTCCATGATCATCAGGTAGACTCGCTCACTTCGTCCAATAAGGCCAAGACCTTGGTTATGTTTATGAGTAGACTTTTTCAGGTTTTGTTCTACTTGGGATTGAGTATGCCAGGGATATTTCTCTTTTCCCCTGTGTTTATCACCGCCAGAAGAATCAGTAAGAAAAAGCAAAAGGAAGCCTTGGCTGGTTCTGTGGTAAAGATACATGCAAATGATGTTTTGGGGACCTGGAAAGTGTTGGTGGCATTGGTATTGGCTCCTAGTCTTTACGTCTTTTATTCAGTTTGTGGAACTGTAATTATTCTTAAACTGGACCTTCTCCCATTTTTAATGGAGTCCTGGAAATATAAGTTGGCAGTATTTATATTCTGCTATGCCTGGTCCGTTCTTACCACTTATGCTTCATTAAGAATTGGAGAAATTGGGGTGGATTATTATAAATCTTTAAAACCTCTTTTCTACTCTCTTGTAAGTGAAGACAAAGACATGATTCAAATCGAAGATTTGAAGAAATTTAGAAATTCTCTTACCGTGAAAGTTACAGATTTTTGTGAAAAATACGGTCCATCTATATTTGATGATTACAGAGAATTTTATAATAAGTATAATGATGCCGATGTTTCTATAGCCAATGCCCAAATTTTCAGTGATCAAGCTGGATTGAGTGAAGGTGAAACCAGTGAAACTAGTGAAAATAGCGAACATAGTGATCTGGATAGAGAGGATGATAATAAAGATGTCAGTAAGTTAATCAGAGATCGAATGAGGCAGAAGCGGGATTAATTGCAGCCAATGAGTTTAGTGGTGATTGTGCATGTTATGTGCAGGAAGAGATGAGAGTGTATTGTAGCAGTTAGTAATTTATGATAATGCAAGGCATAGAAAGCCAATAAAGCATGTTAGTAACAAATTTAATGATAACATCACATTCGTTATACATCGCGTTCGCTATACATCACATTCGTCATACATCGCTCTCACCAAACCATCCCTGCAGGTGTGACATCAGTCGGCTGCAACTTTCTTTTTCGCGCATAATCATTCAGGCTCTTATCAGTGGCAATTGTTTCTTTCCTCACTCACCATGAAATTCACCGTCAGATTATCAACCGAAAACTCTTTAACTTTAACTAGTGATGCTTCTTCATACAATCAACTAGTTGAAGAAATTAAATCTATTTCAACTTTCCCGTTACCCCAATCTTTTAAACTTATCTACAACGGAGAAAAGTTGAATGATGCAAAACTTGAAATGCTCCCTGATCAAGTTAACGAACAACAAGTTGTTGTCATTTTAATGGAAGAAGTTAAACTCAAAAAGAAGAAGAAATGTTCATTTAAAAACTGCGCTTCTGCACCTCTCAGAATGGTTGGTGATTGCCATCATTGTAATGGCAAGTTTTGTGCTAAACATAGATTGTTAGAGGATCATATGTGTTCCGGTTTACAATATTGTAAAGAAGTCGCTCACGAACAAAATGCTCTGAAATTAGAGAGTGAAAGAACTGTGATTAGTAAAGTTTAAACAAAGATATTACTCTCATACCATTACGATGTGACGCTTTACACTTTCATTTCATGACCGAGCCTGACTCATTCCCCAAATGGCCCCAAATTTGGGGCTCATTTTCGTGCCTCGGGGCTCATTTTCGAGGCATAACAGGTCCGCGGTTCGAGTCCATAGATCTATTTTATAGACGTTTA
Source organism: Yamadazyma diddensiae (assembly GCA_030563465.1). Classification (NCBI taxonomy): domain Eukaryota; kingdom Fungi; phylum Ascomycota; class Pichiomycetes; order Serinales; family Debaryomycetaceae; genus Yamadazyma; species Yamadazyma diddensiae. Next base: position 42,344 of record JAJMIX010000048.1, read on the forward strand.
TATTCAATGTATTATTTAATGTGTTAATCTTCTGATTCTCCTAATAAATTATCTAATATATCTTTATACTTCCCGTTAGTTACATTATTGGCTTTTCTAAGAATTTTTTCCGCTTCTTCGTAGCACTCTATTTGCTGCTTGGAATCAAGTTCATACAAATTACCGAGTGAAATAAGCAGCTCACTGAGGTTAACCCAACTTTGTACATCTTCATCGTTCCAGCTTTTTCTGAGGTATGGAATAGCCTTGTTGAAAAGATCAATACCGATATCTTGTGCGGTCTTAACATCGAGTCCATTGATGGTTGTTTCTTCGACTTCGTCATACATCAATGTGGTGAAGATATTGGCTGGTTCCTCTGCTTCTTTGAGGTATGATTGCCCAATATTAAGACATACTGTTCTTAAAAGATCGCCCTCTGTTTCTCCCTTTTTAACCAAAGCCTCATGGAATTTGATAGCGTTATCTCTCCACCAGGCATCGTACTCTTCCGTATCTCTTATGGCTTTGATTTCTTGGGGTGTTTCATTATCATCAGTTTCTTGTTCTTCAGCTTCATCTTCATCTTCGCTGTCGTCGAGATTTTTTCCAAAGTTATCTACAACTTCGAGTATTTCATCGAACAATTTAATGACTTCGAATGTATCACTTGTGAAGTAGGAGTAGTTCTTCGTTTCAAAACTCTTATCTTGGGCACTTAAGTACAACTTCAAACCTTGGGTTAAATGCTCTTGTAAGGCGTAATCAGACTTGCCCTCTTTTAATTCTCCAAGCTTAACCATCACTTGATTCAATAATACCTTAGATTTCTGGAAAAGTAATTCAATATCATCTTTATATGCTTCTAATCCTAAATCAACTTTCTCGATACTAAGATCAATTACTTCGTTAATTTCTTTTTCTTCCAGATAATTTATAAGTTCGAGTAAACTGTTGGAATATATAACGTAGAAGAAAGCTGGAATATCCTTGACGTTTCTGATGAGTCTGTCACATTCATGAATGACTCCATTGAGTATAAGTTCGTTTTTGTCTTGCTTGTACTTGGAATAAAGCGATTTTAACTGAGTAAATTCGTCATCGTTTACGCTGGCTGGAAGTTCAATAGTAAGGTTTGTAGCAGCCGGTGCATCTTCTTGTACAGACTCGCCTTCATTTTTTTTTTGTCTTTTTTTAGCTTGACTAAGTCCTAATTGTCTCTTCCCCATAATTATCAAACCACTTTTGAACTTGAGATGGAGCTCATCGCAGAATTGCAAGACTTGTTCCTGTATACTGCGTCGCACCTATCAGGTGACATGAGACAATAGTTATCAGTGAAAAATTATTGCAAATACTGTAAATCTAAAATTATACAATGTTAGTCAACTGGAAGACCGAAGGAGAAGTCCATTTGGTGGTAGGGAACATCACGGGACTTATAAATCACAGACTCAAAAATATAACGGATGCTGGTGGTCGTCCTATATTAATTACTGCAACTCCAAATCATCTTGAATATGAACAGTACGATAAACCTTTTGATATTGATGACTTATATCGAGGTCGTCCGGAGGTTATGAATGTTGTTGACAGAGTAACAGTTAATTTGGAAGATGAAGCACTTCGTAGGAAAATATTCAACGAGTGCAGAAAGCTAAGAATCCCCATTAACACTATAGATGCCCCAGATTATTGCACATTTACTCCATTAACCACATATAAAAAAGGAGATTTCGAAATTGGTTTCACCACCAATGGTAATGGATGTAAACTTGGTAGCAGGATCAAGAGAGAAATCATCAGCAAATTACCTGCAGATATCGATAAAGTATGCAGAAACATCGGAGATTTGAGAAGAACAATACTTCAACAAGACGGAGTCTTTGATAGTGATGATGATGATACGAATTTACAACTTAATAGTTTGGTCAAAGAATTTGAAATGGATGAGCATAATCTCAAGATGAAGAGGATAACTTGGTTAAATCAAATAGTGGAATACTATCCATTGGACATGTTGAAAGAATTACAACTTGATGATCTCGACGAAAAGGAAAGAAGAGACTCTTCATCAGCAATAGCAACTCCTAAATCTACAAAAGGAACTATTTCTCTTGTTGGAGCAGGACCAGGAAGTGTTTCACTTTTGACGAAAGGTGCGGTCGATAAAATCATGGACGCTGATTTGGTCCTTGCTGACAAGCTTGTACCACAAGCAGTGCTTGATATGATTCCTAAGAAAACTCGTGTTTTTATTGCCAGAAAATTCCCAGGGAATGCAGAGAGAGCTCAACAAGAGCTTTTAGAACTCGGACTAGAAGCTGTTAATAAGGGACAAAATGTTGTACGGTTAAAACAAGGAGATCCTTACATTTTTGGCCGTGGGGGTGAAGAGTATATTTTCTTCCAAAATCACGGTTTTGTACCTCATGTTCTCCCCGGTATAACATCAGCATTGGCAGCACCTCTTTTGGCAAATATCCCTATGACTCATAGAGATGTTAGTGATCAAGTACTCATATGTACAGGTACAGGAAAGAAGGGTGCTTTACCTAATGTACCTGAATTTGTAGCATCCAGAACTACTGTTTTCTTAATGGCGCTTCATAGAATTGAAGAATTCGTAGGAGTATTGAAAACAAAAGGATGGGTCGACGATTTGCCCTGCGCTATTATAGAAAGAGCTAGTTGTCCTGACCAAAGAATTATAAAAACAACATTAAAAGAATTACCAGACACGGTACAAAAATACGGATCCAGGCCTCCCGGATTACTTGTCACTGGTTATGCAACCACCACATTAAATAATGATCATTTAACTGAAGGAATAACAAACTCTGTATAGAATATATTTATTATAGCATTCAATAACCTTTATCTCTACGTATTTGAGAATTTCTTTGACAAGTTCGAGTCTTGTCACACCTAGCTGCAAGAGGGAATAACGAAATCAAGATAACAGGCCACCAACTAATGGTTGCAAATTTCTAGATTGCGAAACCAGATATGAAGCCAGAGAAGTTAGAGGGGAGTAAGAAAATACCCAGCATATAAAACAAGCCCAAATTCAACTCGAATAATACGGCCAGTCCGATAACCGTTTGTGGCTCATCAAAAACAACTGCCCTAATCATATACATATCTTTCGATAAATTGAGTCTCACACACCAAACGTCTAAATTTTTCAAACCTCAGATAAGATTTCTGTTCATACTATCGCACTGCAATGTTCAAAGCTGCTAAATTCTTTACAAGAAATATCTCCAAAAGCGTGGTCTTTGATATAGACGGAGTACTTATAAAGGGATCCAAAGCAATCCCTCAGGCCAAAAGTGCTCTACAGCTCCTTGACCAAAACAGAATCCCATTTCTTCTCTTAACCAATGGTGGTGGTGTCAAAGAGTTGGACAGAGTCAATTATCTTTCAGAATTAATTGACTATAAATTCAAAGTAGACCAAATTATTCAAAGTCACACTCCGATGCAAGAGCTTAAAGCCAAGTACAAAAACGTGTTGGTAGTAGGTGGGAAGGACACGAAGTCACGTGACTGTGCCGAAGCGTACGGGTTTGAAAAAGTGGTTATGCCTATTGATCTCGTCAAATTCAACCCACACATTGCTCCATTTCACAGATACACGGAAAAGGATTTAAAGACATTAAGTAGACCATTTAAAAATGATCCAATTGATGCAATTATGGTATTTAATGACCCAAGGGATATGTCTACCGATTTGCAAATTGTGATGGACTACTTGAATAGCGACGGTGGTGTATACGGCACCCAAAGGGTTGAACAAGGCTCTGAACCGGCGGTCCCAATCTATTTCTCTAATAACGATTTCTATTGGTCAAATGAGTTTAATTTACCTCGATTTGGACAAGGGGTATTTAGAATTATTGTACAAACTATTTACAAGGAGATCAATCAAGCCGATCTTAATTATACCATGTATGGTAAACCGTTTAAGATTCAATACGATTACTGCGCCAAGAGACTCGACAATACGGAAGGACAAATTTTCATGGTAGGAGATAACCCATTTAGTGATATTGATGGAGCCAATAGTTTTGGATGGGAATCTTGCTTACTTAGAACGGGAGTTTATCAAGATGGACAACCGACTCATAACCCAACAATGGGCGTGTTTGATAATGTTTTCGGTGCAGTATCGGCTATATGTAGAAAATAATCCTGTAAACCTAATATATCACCAAAAATAGACAAGACCCTTGTATTGTTAATGCACGGAATCGCCATAGGAGATATTTGACTGCATATTGTCGTCAAAACGCAATTTTTGGATTGCCGTTGTGCTTTGTGGCGCCTCACGCTGCCGGCCGTATTTTGATGCCCCGGAAGGGAATGTTTGGAAAGATCTGGGTGTGCATGATACAGTAATAATCTAGAACGTTTATTAGTCATTAAATATTTTATAAAATCAAACACCTGAATTGAATTACTAACAGAATCTATTTGTTATATTAATTTATTGTTGATTAAAGCTTTTTTAATTGAAATTCTTCTCCCATTTTTTCCCTTACATACCTTATTATTTAAAACCTCTTGAGCTGCAACCTGAGCACCTTTTCTCTTAACCAATTTCGCATGGTAAAGCCCACACGCATTACAAAGAGTTCTAACCCCGTTAGGCCCTCTTCTCCATTCTGGAGTTTCGGTAGTACCACAACGATGACATTTGTTGATTGGTTTATTCACCACTTCCGGCACTAAATATTGGTTTTGTTGTGTAGGACTGTGGTAGTAACTTGAGTAGTACGGTACGTAATAACTATAGCCTGCAGGACTTCCAGTCGTCACTGAGACGGGGGATGGATTTGTTTGTGCAGTCTGTGTAGGAGGAGATGGTTGGTTGGTGACCGGCTTGGATTCAGGTAAAGCAGGCTTCAAAGTGTAGTTAAAGCTAAAGCTGTTAGATACCGGAGATGCGGAGGAACTGGTAGGGGGTGAATATGGAGCTGGTGTGTACAGGGTCAACAGACTTATTGATGGTAGTTTGACTTGAGATGCAATGGGAGGACATTTTGAAGTTGAATAACTTCTTAAATCGGGAAGCTTGACATCTTGGAATTTAGTTAATTCACTAATCGAAGGTAAAGTGATCTTGGTATCCATGTTTAAGTTTTTAAGTTTATGATTTAAATTGTTTAATGAGATTATGGAGGGATTTGAGTCTTATTTATATTTTGTTATCTCTAATTATAGTGTTTGCAATGTCATGCATCTAAACCACGGTTAAGCTTTGGAGTGTGAAAAAGATAAATTAAAAAAAAAAGGAAAAAAAAAATTGCGTTCTCATACACCAAACCTTATTCGGAAAAAAATTAGCTCTTCCGATTTGAGGTATAAACTTTGATTAACATAAGAATAGGGTTGGTGATTTCAGAGCATCCAGTGGAACATTGCTAAGTTTGCACCTTAAATCTATGTCAGTGTCAAAGTATTTAATGGGTCTTTTGTCTTGATAAAAAAAAAGGGCGTTTCTAAGTGACCCCATTCTTGATCATTATCGCACATTATCTACAAGCGAACATTCGGCAACAGATTGGATTGTTCGCAGATTGCACTGGTTTGGAAGAATAGGCCGAGAACTTGCGAGTCGATCAGACTATCGTGCGAAAAGTGCAGGTTGCTTGCGCTTGCGCTTTTACATCTTGACTAATTTCAGTAATTGGGGAGGCCCATATACAGGACACATGCAGAAGAATTTCATTATAATGCAGACGAAGTGATCGGTAAATTGCTGATCCCTGGGCATAATCGAGTGAACAATGAATTATAGTCTAGAAAGTGCATGACTTTACAAGTCATTTGAAAGGTGATATCAAAACTTGGGAAATATCATAATTTTAACTTAATCTGTGTTTGGAAAGATCCAGATGACGATGATGGGTTAACTCAATAGCTTAAATGAGCGCCCTGCATACGGTTCTTCCGCCGAGTACCCGATATTATGGTTTTACAGTCGAATAACAATGCTCAAGATAAGGACGGATCGAACAGGACCCCCAAACTACTTATGAGCCCAAATAGTCGAAGTAAATTTAGAAGCCTTTGATCCGATGCTGCACCTAAGGTGATCATTGTTTCGAATTAGGTATGTGTCCCGCGAGCGCCACAGTGATAAGGATTCGAACGCAAATTATTCGTGTGCGGGAGATAACGGAGATATTCCCTCGACCTCGGTTACGCCGTGATTCCCCGTAATTTGGACCACTCGCAAATAGTAAGAGATGGATGATTGTAAGGAAAGAGTAGTTATAAAAGCAACAATTAATATATATAAGTAGCTGTAAGTATAGAAGTAATACTAAAGTAATATATGTGTTGATACTCAACCTGCAAGTCACAAGACGATATAGCGAGACCTGGAAACAGGTGTGACTCTGATCGGAGAAACTATGAGTTTACCATTTGGAGCGCATTTCAGAATTAAATTCGGTTAAATTAAGGCCGAGAATCGTCCCCCGATCCTTGCTAGTCCTCCACAAAGATAAGACGATTCGTAAAGACGAATCACGAATTTTTAACAAAGTATCACGATTGCTAACGAATACTATATAGTAAATTCAATACGAAATTTAGGCTGCTGACTGTATATACGGGCGCAACAAAGAACTTGGGTGAAACTATGTTTTGATCATATCTAATAGTTGTTTGCCAGCTGTAGCTGTAACCACTATAGAAAAACGTGGGGTGTGATATCCGGGGTAACCGACTTGATTCGAGTCTACTTTCGCTAGACAAAATACAAAGCGACTAAATCCTCTTTATGCATGTACAATGCACTTTACAGCAATCAAAGGGTCTGTTGTTAAATCGCATAATTCAGGGACCATAACCGATATCAGATCCTCGGACTAGTGCAAAATAAGGTTTGAGCGAATTTAGCCAGTTAGAATGATAAACTCTAACTGTAAAGATTAATTGACGCAAACATGTGGCTCCAGTAACACGATCGGCACTGGACCGGCTGTATGATTATTGGTGTCTGGGTCTTTTTTCTGGCCCGTAATGATCAAGCCATGTAGCCAGCTAGCTCTATGGCGTCTACCATAGCCCTGTTGCCCATAGCCATAGCCATAGCCATAACATTGCATCCATAGTCTACACGGCCACAGCCTTATTACACTACTCGTTTATTAGTCTATCCTATATTTACTCGTGTTTACCCAGCTGTTTAGATGGAATATTGTGCATAGGTATGGACTTGTATGGGATTCTACGATGATGGTGATCGGTACCTCTGGCCTTTTTACGCTTCAAATGACTCAAATCAGTCTTGTTGACCATAACAAATATATACATCCCACAACCCAAAGCCACTACAAATAATGGGATCCCCATTATGGCAAAATACTTTTCATAATTGAACCCATCTTCAATTTCAACCCCCAAGTGTTTGAGTTTTTGTTTAAGTTCCAAAAGTTCAAGATCTTGATGACTTTTGCCCTTCTTTACTTTACCATAAGTTCTAAAGATTTCAATTACAAGAGAGTTCTTCAAAAGATCAAATTCTTCATCATCAATGGTGTCTGGTTGAATAGATAACAAGACTTTTCTCTGTAATTGTTTATCATCTTCAAACAAATCATCGACAATTTCAATTGGCCAGATTCCATCATCATTATTGATCCAATCAGATGTGTAAAAAGAAGCAGAAGTTATCTTACCTCCTTTCTCCATAATAGCGCTTCTCTTTCTATATCCTTGATCTTTCAACGAAGGAGTTATTTCCGATAAATGGAATCTGACTTTTTCGGCGTCAAAATGTCTCGAATACCAAGTTACAAAGTACGTAAGTCCCTTTTTCCAATGACTGTTATCTACTGGAGTACAGAAAGGCAGAGTATCTAAATTCTTATTCAACCCCTTCTTCTTATATCTATCAGGAGTACATCTAATGACCGGATTCAATGAGTGGTAAGTCAAATCCTCGGGGATCCAATCCACTTGTTTGTGGATTTCATCGTCTTCCATGTTATGAGCCTTCAATTCCTCTTTGGTATACTCAATGGTGGTGGGAGTAGCGAACCAGGTGTCGTAAGTGGGACTAGCATTCTCGGTATGGCCTCCCTTAAGTTTGGGTCTTTTGGTTTTTGGTGAACCGTTCTTGTCTAAATCGATCCACTGTTCGAGTCCGTCAGTGGTTGCCGGCGGTTTGGCTGAAAATGTCACACCTCTGATGACGGTGGGTTGGACGATTTCTACCTTGGTGGAGTAGATAGTACGAATCCATTTATCTGGCACCGTGGTGGTAGTAGTATCACCACTGACTCCAACCGCTTTATTGTAAGCATCTTCCAATAGTTTTTTTTGTCTTTCATAATCTTGGATATTCATTCTTTTGTTTAGATGATCCAGAGGAGTTTTTGAGTCGGGAAAAACGGGGATCTGTGTTATATGGGCATCTGGAGGTGATGTGATAGATGGATTAGTTGGATTTTCTACGTAAGCTGCAATTGCAGCGGCAATGTATATGAAAAGAAGTTTCATGAAGAATTATTTGGCGCGGTTTATTTTGGCGGTTGTACCGATGTACCGATGATGGAGTCGTGTGGTGGAGAAAGGGCAGATTGAGATAGTTAGAGGTACATAGTAGAGATATCAGTAGGGATTGGCTAGTGGAGATACATAGTAGAGATACCTGGTACAGATACCTAGAGATACCTAGAGATACCACAATTGTCATGCTGGATCGGCTGTTCGCACCTTGGAGTTTCCGTACCACCTGGACCTGCCGTGGTACCGTGGTAAGACCGTGCTGCACCCGGTTAGAGAATGTTCGGCAGTAAGTGAATAGTAAAGTCAGTCACTACAAAGCTCCTGTATTCACAAACTTCCATTTAGTCTTTGGCAAGCTTTCCAACACAAAACACATATAACTGTTTGTGAAACTATGTTGCCATGAGTGAAAAATATTTTATTTTCAACGTCAATTATATACGTGTCGTGGGAAAACCAATATATATTTACAGGACAAAAGCCAGGCAGACAGCTAGGCACAGAGACATCTAGGCAGAGACAGCTAGGCAGAGACAGCCTCAGATAGCCTGAGACATCTGGGCAGAGACATCTGCCACAGAATTATCGAACACACCAAAGCAAAAGCCCAATAGCGGAATCAGACAACCAAACAGTGTAGTATCTCTAACCTCATCTCTAACCTCATTTAACCTCATTTAACCTCATTTAACCTCATTTAACCTCATTTAACCTCATTTAACCTCATTTAACCTCATTTAACCTCATTTAACCTCATCCTACCACACTCTCCTCTACTCAGCTCCTCACTGCCTTATATACTCTATTCTATACTTAATCTCATTCCATAAACTAGGAATCTCGTCCCCCTTTGGTGCCTCAATCTCCACTCCATCAGTCTCCATCCATTGTTCACACCATTTATAACACAGATGCTGCTTAAAAATCTCACCAAGATTCTTACTAGGCAAGTCACTACAAATACATGCGCAATAAGCTACAAAGAGAAGCTGAGCCGGGGTTATCTTCTCTCCCATCTCTGTTTGCAGCTCCCACTCTGATAAATACTGATCTAACAAGTTCATTATCTTTAACGTGTTTCTGGTCTCTCTTAACAGCATTTTCTGCTTGTTTCTCATTATCATTTGCTTCTCGTGAAGTTGAGAAATAGCAGGAGTTTCATCAAGAGCGTCGTCTGCATCCTCTGACCCAAACAGAAACAATCCACCATTTGATCCGATTCCAATGACTCCCATTTGCTGTTTGGCAGCATTATAGTATTTCAAAGGTTGGTTATACATCATTGGGAATGGGAGGTAATGCAGAAACAATTTTCTAACGTGGTTTTCATAGTTTTGGGTGTTGATGTAAAGGTTATACTGATTAATGTAGAATAGGTTATTTTGAATGAAATTGAAGAGACAATGCTCTGAAATGGTTTGGGGTGAAAGTAATGTATCACTAGGATATGCATCACATAAATACTTTGAAATATCTTGGTATCCACAAATAGGACTTTCACCACCGATGAGCACTGGGAGCGACTGGTGAGGTGAAAAATTGGTGTTGCATGAAGCGACGATTCTTACTGGGGGTTTAAGAATGGCAACGAGGTAGTAGCAAGCTAGAGATTCGGGGGATATTATTGATATATTTTTTGGAGAATTTCCTGGGGTTGCCCAAACGTGAAGGTCCATAGCGGTGAATGAATGGGACGGTGGGCCTGCGACACTCACAGACTCACACTGCGACAGATGGGGCGACAGACCGCGCGAAAATTGTCGGTGCGACAGTGCGCACTAAAGCCATTGACATCTCAATCACTGCACTCACCACTCCATCGCATTATCGCATTATCGTTCGCCATGGACAAGAAGAAAAGACTAGCTTTAGATGTCATAGGACAACTAGAAGATGAATTAGAACAAAACCCCCTAGACTATAACAAATGGAATAAACTAATCAAACAAGTCGTGGCTAAAGACAAAGAAGAACAAATTCGTAAAACTTTTGAAAAATACCTTTCAATCTTCAAACTCGATGGAAAACAATGGTGTAATTATATATCGTTTGAAATGGGCCGTCAAGAGTTCGTTAAAGTACAACAACTCTTTTCCCAGTGCATTACCTTGGTGGATAATGTAGAATTGTTTCGATTATACGTTAGTTACGTTAGAAGAGTCAACGATGTGATTACTGGTGGAGAAAAAGCTCGAGGTATCGTTATACAAGCGTTTGATTTCGCAGTAAATCGAGTGGGAATTGATTTGAAAAGCGGTGACCTTTGGACTGATTATCTTGAGTTTCTTAAATCATGGACTCCATCTGCTTCATGGGAACAACAACAGAAAACTGACTTGATTAGAAAAGTGTACAAGAAACTATTGGTGGTACCCACCGAGAAAGTCGAAGGATTATGGGCTGGATACACCCGGTGGGAGAATGAGATTAATGGGGCTACTGCTAGTAGACATATAGCTGATAAATCTGCTGAATTCATGGAAGCTAGATCCTGGAACACCGAATGGCACAACATCACCAAGAATCAGTTGAGAAGGGATTTGGTGCCTCAGGATATCTCTTCTGAGGTGGTGAAGATTCAATTGAATTTATGGTTTAAATGGATCGAGTTTGAGAAGCGTAATAGTTTAGATATTAAAGATGAACTGGTGTTAAACCAAAGAATCGAATACGCCTATAAACAGCTGATAATGAGCTTACCTTTTGTGCCAGAATTGTGGTACAATTATAATACATATCTCAAAACAAAAGGGGGATCTATATCTTGTATGGATTTGTTGCTGCAAGCTTTAATTTTGAATCCAAAAAGTTATTTATTGTCTTTTGAGATGTCAGAATTGTATGAACGAGAAAACAGTCTCGACAAGGCTAATGAAACTCTACAACTGTTAATCAATAACTTGGTTAAAGAATATGACGAATATCGCCAAAAAATTGAATCCATAAATGAGAAAATTAATACTAAACCGGTAGAAGTAGAAACTAATAACGACAGTGATGACGACGAACCAAAGCAAAAACCTCCTCAAATCCAACAATTATCGGAACCTGACATTAGAAGTCTTAAATTATGTAAATCACAATGTCAAAAATTGGCTCTGGCAGTTACTATAGTATATACAAAACTCATGATGACAAATAAAAGATCTAGTGGGATCAAAGAGTCTCGTCAAATTTTCAAACAAGCTAAAAAATTCTCAGGTATAGGTCATGAATTATACGTGGAAAATGCTTTAATGGAATACTATTCAGATAACAAAAATATCGCCAGAAAAGTATTTGAATTGGGTATGAAATCCTACGGTTCAGATGGGGGTTATCTCTTAGCGTACCTTGATTTCTTGATGATGGCCAATGAGATCGAGAGCATCAAGGTTTTATTTGAAATTGCCATGACTAATCTCACGAAAATCATTGACGATAACACTATCAAAGTAGATGAAATGGATACACCATCTTGGGTCAAAGAAGAACTCAAATCTGAGATCAAGACCCTTCAAACTCATGTGAAAAAACTCATTACTAAATACAGTAGATTTGCAACCAAATTTTTGGATTTGGGTATTGTAAGTAGTCTTGAACTGAGATATAGAGAACTCTTCCCCGATGACGATCCTATTACATTACTTGCGTCACGTTACGCTTATAATCAATATGATTTCGTATCGGAAGAACTTGATCGAGAACCTCCAACTGAAAAGAAGGACGAGGAACCGGATACCAAGAAACGTAAACTTGCTTTACCTTCAAAACCTGTAAGAAATGAAGAATCAATCAACGCCGTAAGTCAACAACAATCCCAACAACAAGGTTTCATCACAAACTCGATTTACAATTTGCTCAGAGTTCTTCCTAATGCATCGTATTTTGGAGAGGAAAGAGTATTTAATAGTCATAAATTAGTAGAATTATTTAGTACAATGGATTAAATGAACTTTTATTCAGTAATTATGGTATAATACATAGTTTTTAAAAGTGGAATTCACTTTCATTATCACTTTCGTAGTCTCTTTCTTGGTATCCTGGTGGTTTATGGTCTTGATCAATTGACAGAAGAACACTTTCGTCATCTGTTTCTTCTTCTGTATCGGTTGGATCCAAACTTTGTTCTGCAGTAATGATACTTCTGACTTTCTTGGGTAATCTGCCTGGTCTGTAGAACCGTAAATCAACTCTTCCTATGGCATACATAAGTACAACCAATGCTTCAGCGGCTCCCCAAATAATATACATGGCTACTGGGTTACACACTGGTGAACTATCTTTTTGATATCTGGCTTGGAATACAACAATACTTCTTAAAAGTGACCCAATGAACAACACAAACGTTGATATGGAAACGATGATTAATGATCCATTATGAGTAAGATTACCTCTTTCGTTTGTTAAACCTTCAACCATATTGTATTCATGGTGAGTTGCAGCAATAACTCTTACAGCATGTCTATGATTATGATTTCTCTTCATAAATGTTTCTTCGGCATCTTTTTTGGCGTTTTTCTTGACGAAATAGAATGGGTGAAATGATTCAATCCACCATGGTTGATAAGTGTATAAATTTTCATCCTTTCTGGTAGGTTTAAAGAAATACAGCAATGCAATCAACAGAACGGCTGTCAAAGTATACAAAACCACAAGAACACTTGAAGCTTGTTGGACTTTTATGAATCTTCTGAAATTAGCTTCAGAAAGAAGGTGAAGATATGGAACGAAAGCTGCCATGATAGTCATGGCTACAATTCCCAATACTATACCATAAAATCCAAACATGATACCCCAGAAAAGCTTTCTTGAACCACCAACAGGGTGTCTCCATGTGAAAAGACGTTGAGCAAGAATCAAATTGAAAGAAACCAAGATAATTGATGGAATAATCAACAAGACTTCACTGACCAATCCATAAGCTGTAACTTCGATGTGCTTGGCCCATACGATTCTCATAGAAAATCCGACAACTTTACACATACTGTAAAAGATATACGTCAAAGTTATCCAGAAATAATGACCTCTTGACATATTGATGCAAAAAATAATTGTATGAAGTAATATAAGGAAACCATACACGGCAACAAACACAGCACTTGGTGCTATATCTTTTTGAAATGGATAATCACCAAAAAGATTGAACTGGTATTTTGTCTGGTATTCAATGAACACTGGTGGGATTGTCCCAAGTAGATTTTTAGCTTGATTTGCAAGAACTTGTTGGCCAGTTCCTAATGCAGGATAATTTTGTTGATATCTGAGCAATTGCATTATCCCATCAACTGCAGTATAGTTTGTTTCTGGGTATCCAGGTATTGGACCTGACATGACGGGTGTGATTGAGATGAAAAATTAACATCAAAGGCTAAGGTTTAAAGTATTCAAGTCAAACACTTTCCTAATTAGGAAAGGTAATGAAATTGCGATTAATTTCCTTTTTGGGACTTTTGATAACAATCTCATCGCATACACTTTGGACATGCCTCAATTAGGCTAATATGCGTATTGACAGGAACGGCAAATAAGTTCGTGGAATACTCGTGGCCTAATATGGTAACTAGCTTGATTGGGACATTCCTTCTCCACTCTGGCTCTTTTGTCTCAACTCAAAGAGTAACCATACATAAAATGAAGATATAATTAACGACTGTATAGTGTATTAGTCTGGCGCCTTTCTGGCATATTTTTCTGGCGTAGTTGCCAAAAGGAACGTCATTTGTTTCTCCCCATTTCCTATAGTTTCCTTGATTGGCTCAGGTGGAAAGGTACCTGAATTAAGTGAGAAAGCTAAATTTTGCAGCCATCACAATACTCATTAACTGACAAACTATTTCCCTTTAAAAATCTAGTATTTATTATATATTGTACAGATATACAGACTAAGCTACGAATCTTCTACAAAAACCCAAAAATCCATACAAAAAAATACTTCTAGCTGTCTGAGCACGAGTGAAGCCGTCCGTAACGCTCAAAGCCTCTAAATACTCTCTACAAAGCCCCCAAATAGTCTTTACAAAGCCCCAAATAGTCTCTAAAACCTCCTTATTGTTACAAACCCTTCAGTGGCCCCTAAACCCTCGTACAAAATTTAGCTTCCCAACCCCGGACTCACGTGACCCAAAGACTACCAAGGTCTTCGCACCCATTTGTGCTTCTTTAAACATCGATGAAACAAGGCTGGTTACTTGCTTTACTTAGTACAGCACTTTCTGTTTGTGGATCTCTTGTGATCTATATAGACGATGTATATCAACTCATATTCCCCAAGTTTATCACCAAAAAATACCCGTTTGAATTGAAAGAAAATTTCACTTTTTTAGTTGCATCGCTAGGGTTCAGTTCCGGATGCTTGATGTTCACCGCAATTTACTCGTTACTTCCAAGTGCTAAAAGGTACTTAGAAGAAACAGAAAATGGAGATAGAAATTTGATGATTTGCTTTTGGATTGGAATCTTATTAAGTTTAGGTTTGAATGGGATTTTGCATCTTATGACCAGTGAGAGCGTTGTGCATTGCAGCCATGAGGGCCACGAGGGCCCGGGCCAGAGCCACCGCCGGGGTCACCACGACAGTTCCCATGGCCACCATGGCCACCATGGCCACAACGACGGCCACCACGACAGCTACCACGACGACCACCACGACGACCACAACCACAGCCATATCCACATAAATACCCATCACCAAGAAGGGCAGGATGAAGGGTCCCCCCTTCTCCCTACTCGATCAGAGAGAACCCTCTCCAAGAAATTCCTGGTACTCGATATCTTCAAAAAACCAGTAGGTGAATGCAAAGGGTACTCTTCAGCCGAAATTTGTGTTAACGATTCGCTCAAACTTCACTACTGTGAATTACCTTCCCTAACTAGTGAACCACATCACGAGATTCATCTGGTCACAATAGGCTCAGACGACATGGACACAAGCTCTGGACTGGATCATCTTCATGAAGAATCTGATCACCATCATCATGTTCATACTCCACTTTCAAGGCTTTTCTCCATTGGAATCCAAACCACTCTTGCCCTCACATGTCATAAACTCCCAGAAGGTTTCATGACTTATATAACCTCTGAAGCCAATTCGAAACTCGGGTTGCAAATCTTTCTCAGTCTTGCTGTACATAATTTTATTGAAGGATTCTCTATGTGTTTACCGTTATACTATTCGTTCTCAAATGGTAGTGGTAGACAAGCTGCCAAATTCAAAGCATTGATCATTGCTGCAGGCCTTGGAGGATGTTCTCAGCCGTTGGGGGCATTAATGGGCCAAGTTTTTTTGCAGCATAATCCGGTAATTGATGACCCTAGCAGTGTTGATTTACTAAATAAGGTATTTGGAATCACTTTGGCGGTAACCAGTGGGTTTATCACTGTTATAGGATTATCTATGTTCGCTTCTGCAGTTGGATTCAATAATAGATCGGCTAACCTGGTAGTTATGTGGAACATCCTCGGTGTTTTTGTAATTGGAGTTACATCTTTAATGCATAAGTAGATAATAAATAGATTTGGGTAACTGAATGTAGATAAAGTGTTATTTTTACAGAATTGAATGTCTATTAATATACTATATTCAAGCTAACGTCATTGCGATTCGATACAATACAAAGTCAGAAGTGTGGGTCATATGAAGAATCAATATTTGTACACCATTACCATATTAATAACTGGTCACCAGTAGTCCCCCCAATGCCATCAAATACCGTGAAAAATCACCAAATATAAAAAAATACTAAAAGGACCCAAATGGGTTACGAATATCAAAAGAACCCAAATGAGTTACAAATTTTAAAAGTACTCAAATAGATTATAAATTTAAAAAGGACCCAAATGAGTTACAAATCTCCAAGGTACTCACTGAGTCCCAAATGTCATCCAATATCACCAAATACCATGAAATATCAAGTATTATAAAATATCTGGAAATATCATAAAATAGCAGGAAATATCATAAAAATCCAAATGTACTCATATTTACTCCAACGTACTCAAAAGTACGCAATGTGTTCCAAATCGCGAAAGGACCCAAATGGGTAACAAATTTCAAAAGGACCCAAATGGGTAACGGTTCTCACACGTACTCAAAAGGACCCAAATGGGTTACGAATCTCAAAATTACTCAAGCGTACTCAAAATTACTCCAACGTACTCAAAAGTACGCAATGCGTCCCAAACCGCGAAAGGACGCAATGCGTCCCAAATATCATCAAATAGCAGGAAATAGCACCAAATAGCACCAAATAGCACGAAATAGCACCAAATAGCACGAAATAGCAAAAGTAACACAAAAGTTCCCAACGGTTCCCAACGATTCCCAAAAGTTCCCAACGGTTCCCATAGGTTCCCATCGGTTCCCAAGGGAGAGAGTTGAATTTCAACTCCTTCAAAAACTTCGGTGCGAATTTCGACAGAGTAGATTTTCGATTCGATCAAAAAATTAGTTGAATTT
>JAJMIX010000049.1:0-56351 GCA_030563465.1 Yamadazyma diddensiae
CTTCTGCTATTGGTGCTTTACAAGAATCTGTTGAAGCTTACTTAGTTTCATTATTCGAAGATACCAACTTGTGTGCTATTCACGCCAAGAGAGTTACTATCCAAAAGAAGGACATTCAATTGGCTAGAAGATTAAGAGGTGAAAGAGCTTAAGGGTGTATATTATGATTATGTATTAATATATTGAGGAACGGATTATATATTGTAGATCTCTGAATTGCGGTTTATTACCAATGTACGCAAATCTGGTGGTCACTTTTCCGTCTCTGGTCACGGAGAACTTACATTCTCTCAGTTCAGAGCTATTATCGATTATATTTTCGATCCGGTTTTTTTTTTAACAGTCTAGCTTTATTGACACACTAGACCATGTTTAGCCTATTTCAATGTACGAAGCCTTTTCAAACTAGGGTCGACATAATATGTGTTTCAAGACCTATCTAAGATTGGCTGCAAATACATTCAGAGACCGTGCGCCAACCATAAATTTTCGCTCAATTGAGTTGCATATATTTTACTACTAAAATGGGAATTGATTAGCTTCTTTTTCAGTAACGATCCCTTGAGATTCTTGCTCTTTTGCCTTTTCATCTAAATAAGGTAATAAAATATCTTTAAACTTTTCGTAACCTCTATATTCTTGAACGTCATCTTCCCAACTTAAAATTGCATTATGTAATCTACGAGGAATATGTGGTTCCTTTGCCATTTCAACAATTGGTAAAAAGTAAGTTCTAACGGTAAACATAATAGCACCAGTTTTTGGTAATCTTCTAAGACTTTGTCTTTCACTTCTAAAATGAATTTTTGAAACATCAGTAGCTTCATCCGCAGTATACCAACCTACTTTACCACCAAATTCTTCACCAATTGAAGTGGACCAGCCTAATTCATCATCAGTTTGAAGGAAATAATTATTACGTACAACCGGTTTATCACAAGTAAGACGAATGAAAAATTTCTCCATTGGACTTTGTAATTTTTCTCTAAATTTTGGTACTTCACCAGAAGTATGAATTTGTTCTAAAGTTGTCATATATTTGTCTTCCAATTTCCAAAATCCTGGTAAAATAATTGCACCAGCTTTTAAAATATATTGACCATCATCACTTTCTATCATAATTGCTAAATCATCTTGAACTAATTTTGCTGCTATAAGCATTGGATCTTCTCCTTCACTTCCTGGTCCTTTATAAACTCTATATTTACCCAAAAATTTAAAATCTTCACCAGTTTCTAAATTTTTAATACCATATTCAGTCTTTGTAAAAAGTGTAGGATATCTTACGGTCAAATAATTTCTCATTTCATCAAGTGCTTCATAAGCTGCATCAACTGCAGTTTCGTGAGTTTCATGAAGTTTTTTATCGTACATGGCAACCCTTTTTAATTTCTCATTGTGAAATTTATGCCACTGATTATCTAATTCAAACCACAGATCCCATTCCATATTTCTTATACCCATATTAATACTATATTTATGTTTAAAGGCTCTATATGGAACAGGTCTAGTGGTCTTAATATCCCATCCTTCAAATGGTTTAGGGACTGGGGTTTCATAATCTTCTGGAACCCAAGTACCATATTTTCTGTCCTTATTTGGTGAAACATTTTTACCTGAAGAAGTTTTCTTTAATGTAGTTGATTTAGAAGATTTTTTATATTCTCTTAATACAATTACAAGAACGACAATTATTGTTAGTACCAAATAATGGTAAGTTTTATTGGCTTGAAACGTTCCAAAAGCTTCAGCCACAGTGCTATTCATTTTTATTTGTATATTGAGTAAAAATCTATTGATTTAGATGCGTATATATATGAAGGTAATTTTTTTGCATTTGGTTTAATCTTTCGCAACTGGTTTCCCAATTTGGTAATGATATCCAAAAGTGAAATCTCGTCTTTTATCCTAATTGAGTCGGTGGGAATTAATTTACTCGTATGATTAGTTAATCAAGGAGATTATTTGCTTTATTTACAATAGCGTGGTTTTAATTATTAATACAGGTGAGGCTTTATCCTATATTGTGGCAATTTGACATTTTGTAATTATTTCTTATCAGTGCGGTTAGGAAATCCATACCCCATAAAGCATTTTTCGCACCTGTAATGGTTGTGGAATAATTTCGGTGATTAAATGTTATAATAATTGACTAGCTGTAATAAGGCTGCTGATTCGATTATGTTTCATTTCTCTTATTCAGTTCACCGATAATGTAAACTTAATTAAATAATTCATTTTTTGTCGTTTTCTAAAGCAATTACTTAAAAGAGTTATCCGTAGCATTGATCGCAGCCTTCGCTATCAAATCAATTCCATTATCCCTGAGTATAAAATTCCTCTAACCGGTAGTTATAAGCCGATTATGTATTTACATTTGTTTTTGATCGCTGAATTTCCCGATATTGTTAAGTAGTGACGAGGGATTTGCTCAATTGCAAGTTTAAGCTGGAGGTAAAAATGCCCCAAATAATCCACTTTGAAGTATAATCCAGTAAATGATGGTATATCTTAAATATTTATTATCAACAATGGCCAAATACCAGTAGAAAATCGGATTGAAATTGAGAATTCTATTAAGAATTTGAACGTTCCAAAAGAATACTCCACCAATAATTAAGAGTCCGTTTAATATCAAGTATGGTACGAGATTTCTCGATGGATAAGTTTTGAAGAACTTTGAAATCGCCAATACATTACCGGTGATTATGGGAACGGCTATAATGAAATTCGGTGCGTTATTAAGTGTCCAATAATTTAAAAACCCGTTATTCCAATAATGAACTTGACAGTATTGGAATAAAGACGGAAACGGATATTTACACCAATCTCCTCTTTCAGGGCAAAATATTTTATAGTGTTTGTAATTCTGGTATAACAAATTGAATAAAAGTGGGACTCCACTGCAGATACTAATTGTGCAGTCCCAAATATTGGAATCTACAAAGAATGATACCATATCGTAAAGATAGAAAACACCTAGTAAAAGGCAGTTGGCACGAACATTGAATGACATGGATACAATGAATCCGCTCAAGAGGTAACAGCTCAAGTTCTTAACTTTCAACTGGTAATTTGAATCATATCCAATTGAGATTTCTCTCATGAATAACCCAACAATCAGAAGCAATGAACCTAAATTCTCGGAGTACAGTACCGTCAAGAAGATCCCTCCTGGTGATAATAGGTAGTATAATGACGAAGTAGCTGCCAAATGTCTCGATCTATTTCTGAAAAATGGCATAACAGAAAATACCCTCTTCGAGAAGAAATAGAGGATTATACTACCGACAAATTGACACAAATTTGATATCACTGTGGCCAAAGCGAGTCTACCGTAGAAATTGTCGATATTCATAACATTCTCTGATAAGTATTTTATGAAAGTTGTCCAACCGGGGCTGAACACGAACTGGTGTTCGTATTTGATCAGATTGAAAAATAAATCGGTGAAATAGATATTGTCCCACACGAGAAATTTGTGGAGTATATTGGACAAAATTTCGCTTTTTGGTTCGTGAGATTGATATTGATGTATTAGGATCTCCAGACTGACATCGAATTGGTATGGAACGAAATATAGCACTGTTAGTTGAAGGACTTTAACTATAAAGCCAGTGATGAGAAAGTGCATTACCGGAGTTTTTCGCGTTGTCGAGATGAGATTAGGGTGGTGGGATGAATAGTACCACAATAAAGGAGATTTCATGTATTTTTATTATATATACAGTATAATGCAGCGTCCGATAGTGATGTGTAATTTTCTGGGATTTTTTTGAAGGTCTAGAGACTTCGTTTAAGAGACCAATGATGAAACTAGTAAATTTCGCAGCCATTACAATTCTACAGTAAAGCGAATTAGACTTTAAAATTAAACATATTTCAACACTTATATAATACTTAATCCCAAGAGCCCCATTTCCACAAAGACTCTTGTGGGTTGATTAACTCTCTATCATTTTCACTAAAGTTTAATCCATGATGCTTTCCTTCAGCCCAAATGTAGAAGAGAGAAGTAATAAAATCAGGCTCCCCAGCATCTTTCTCTGCCTTGAATTTTTCAGCAATATCGGCGATTTGAATTTCTTTGACAGTGAAAGGACCAAAACTACTTTCAAAATAAGCTAAGGCATCAGGAATGCTTTTTTCCCCGGAAAACACTTTGTATTCATCTTTTAACGCAGAATAATCAGAAGCAGTTGCAAGGACTCCAATAACTCTTGAAACATCATCAAGCTTAGAAAACTGAATAACATCGTTACCACCCACAACTTTGGAGTAAACCTTGTTTTGAACGTCAATTCCTACATGAGCAGCAAATCCTTCTAAAAATACCGGTTTAGCTCTAAAGTGAGAAGTGAAAAGTTTAACGGTTTTAACACCCAAACCTCTAACTCTCTTAGCATGGTCATCAGATAAAACAAGACCTGGATGCATGGCATCTTGAGAGATCTTTCCATATTCAGCACCAAATTCAGCTGGAATATAAAGTTTTGGTTTAATTGCAGAAATCAATGATTCAATTCCTTTGAAAACTTCTGGGGACCCTTTAACTAAACTAATAAGAACATCAGTTCCTTCTAATTGTTTAGATAAATCATCTTCAGTGATTTTACCAGTAATATATTGAAGCTTATCATTTGATTCACTAGATTTATCCTTGGTGGTAATGGCCTTAATTGGGAAATCAATCTTGTTGTCAAACAAGGAAGAAGTTTGTAAAATATCTAAAAGAGGAGCACCAACGGAACCAGAAGTACCTAAAATTGTAATAGAAACCATTATTGAATGATGAAGATTAATTGAGGTGGAAATAGCATCAATTTATAGTTATTTATCATTGATGTTGTTTGTAAGCTGCATACTGTATTACAAATAAATTGGTATTAATAATTATATCCCTACTTAACCTGTGAAAAATTTCCTATATAACTTGTAAAAAAATACGGAATTCGAGATAACCTGTAAATATTTGAGGAGGTGCTTACATGAGAAGCCACACCCGCACCTGCAAAAGTTAAAACGGCTAACATTGTGGAGACAAGATAAGCAGTCATGAATAATTATTGATTTCTTTGCATTAGAATAAATAAATTTCTATACAATATTTATTATTTCTTTCCGAATTGGGCAGAGAAATTCTCAATAATACCTTCAACTGATTGAGGATTAGCTAAAGTAGTAATATCACCTAATTGATCAGCTTCATTGGAACTGACCTTTCTTAAAATTCTTCTCATAATTTTACCAGATCTAGTCTTTGGTAAATCATTAACAATAATAACCAGTTTTGGTGCAGCGAATGGACCGATTTCTTTTCTGACCAACATGATCAAAGTCTTTCTTAAAGTTTCTAAATCAGTAGTTGGTTCTTCCTTTAATGCAACATAAGCGACAATTGCTTGACCAGTCAAATCATCAGCTATACCAACAACGGCAGCTTCAGTAACGAGAGAAAATTCAATTAAAACTGCTTCAATTTCGGCAGTAGATAATCTATGACCACTAACATTAACCACATCATCAACTCTACCTCTAATCCAGTAGTAACCATCGTTATCTCTAGCAGCTCCATCACCAGTAAAATAATATCCTGGGTAAGGATTTAAGTAAGTATCCATGTATTTACCATGATTTTTCCACACAGATCTTGCCATTGAAGGCCATGAATCTTTAATTGCCAAAACACCTTCAACATCATTACCTTCAATTTCTTGACCACTGACTGGATCAATAAGACAAGTTTGAATACCAAAGAATGGAAGAGAAGCTGAACCTGGTTTATTTGGGATAATACCAGCAATAGGAGCAATGAAATGACTACCACTTTCAGTTTGCCAGTAAGTATCGGCAATATGACATTGTCCTTTACCGATTTTTTCATTATACCAATCCCAAATATCTGGAGAAATTGGTTCACCAACAGAACCTAAAGTTCTCAAGGTAGATAAATCGTATTTTGGAATTTCATCTTCACCAGATTTTCTTAATAATCTCAAAGCAGTTGGAGCAATATAGAAATGAGTTACTTTATGATCTTGAATAATTTTGAATAATCTACCAAAATCTGGGTAAGCTGGAGTACCTTCAAAGACTACAGAGGTAACACCCAACAATAATGGACCATATAAAGCATAAGTATGACCAGTAATCCAACCTACATCACCAGCTGTGAATAAGATATCTTGATCGTGAATATCAAAGATATATTTGGTGGTCATAGCAGCACCTAAAAGGAATCCACCAGTGGTATGAACGACACCTTTTGGTGTACCAGTTGAACCTGAAGTATATAATAAGAATAAAGGATCTTCAGCATTAACTGGAGTTGGAGGAATATAACCACTAAATTTTTTAGCTTCTTCATCCCAGTAAAAATCTCTATCTTGTTTCATAACAATTTCTGGATTACCAGTTCTTTTGTAAACCAAAACATTTTTAACTGAAGGACAAGATTCAAGAGCTTCATCACAAAGTTTTTTAATATTAATGGTTTTACCACCTCTTTTACCTTCATCACAAGTAATTAATGCTTTACATTGAGCATCATTAACTCTATCTCTAATTGAACCAGAAGAGAAACCAGCAAAGATAACTGAATGAATTGCACCTAATCTTGCAACTGCTAACATAGCGATAACTGCTTGAGAATTCATTGGCATATAGATGGCGACTGTATCACCTTTTTTAATACCCCAATCTTGTAATATTTGAGCCACTTTACAAACTTCAAATAAAAGTTGTTTATAAGTTAAAATGTGACTATCTTTTTCATCATCATTTTCACATACAATGGCTTTTTTATCAGGAGTTGCAAATGCATATCTATCAACACAATTATAACAAGCATTTAATTCACCACCTAAAAACCAAGCAACATCACCAGTTTCTAATGATCCACTCTTAACTTTGGTAAAATCTTTATCCCAATGTAAAAGTTGTTTAGCAATTGGACCAAAAAATTCTTCTGGTTGTTGTACTGATTGATTGTACAATTTATAATATTCTTCAATATCCTTAATAAATCCAGGTTCTGGTTGACGATTAAAAAATTCTTTTGGAGTTTCATGACTTTGACATGAATTTGCTTCATGAACTACTTTATGATCACCTTGAGTCATTCTTAATTGATTTTACAAAATATTTTTGGCGATTTTTCACTCGTACAGATCGTATTTTTGTTGGTGCGAAAAATTTGGGTCGATTGGTAAAATTGGGTATTGCAATAATGTACTGTATAAACGGTTGGGTTACAGGAGTTTTCAAATTATTTATAGTTTTAGAGATTTCGGACTTTATAATGGTTTAATATGATATCAGTAACTTAATTTTATTTCTAAACTCCGTTCCTTGTATCCTTCGGGTTTACGGATATTATATATATTATATACTACGCGAATAGGGTGTTAGAAATTGTGTTACAATGGTTGTCACAGGTTGAGAAAATTTGATTTTCTTACGTCCAATACCGTTGGGTCCCGCTCGTGACACAAGTGGGACCACCAGTGGCAGTGGGGAATGCCCCAACACATTTCGCAGATTTCGCGCCTACCGCGCCTGTAATAACGGAAGAGTCTAACTTATATCATCTATTTCTATAAATCTCTAGAATTTATACATATATACGAATATCATTAATACATCAAGATTAATCAACTTCTTCAACAGTTGGACCATCATTGGCATCACCAGCACCTGGAGCAGCACCGGCACCTGGGAATCCACCTGGAGCAGCACCACCTGGAGCGGCACCAGCTTGGTAAGCCTTAGATAAGATTGGGTTAGCTTTACCTTCTAATTCTTTTTGTTTATCAGCAAATTCTTCTTGAGTAGCAGTTTGATTAGAATCTAACCAAGCAATGGTTTCATCAGCAGCTTTAGTAACTTCTTCAACTTCAGAAGCTTCTAATTTAGATTTTAATTGTTCTTCATCTAATGAAGATTTTAAGGAGTAAGCATAAGATTCTAAACCGTTCTTAGCTTGGACTCTGTTAGCTTCCTTTTCATCTTCTTCCTTGAATTTTTCAGCTTCAGAAACCATTCTTTCGATATCTTCCTTAGATAATCTACCCTTATCATTAGTAATAGTAATCTTTTGAGTTTTACCAGTACCTTTTTCTAAGGCAGAAACATTTAAGATTCCATTAGCGTCTAAATCGAAGGTAACTTCAATTTGTGGGACACCTCTTGGAGCTGGTGGGATACCGGATAACTCGAATTTACCTAATAAATTGTTATCCTTAGTCTTAGCTCTTTCACCTTCGAAAACTTGAATCAAAACACCTGGTTGATTATCAGCGTAAGTAGAGAAAGTTTCAGATTTCTTGGTTGGAATGGTGGAGTTTCTTGGAATCAATTTGGTCATGATACCACCAGCGGTTTCAATACCTAATGATAATGGAGCAACATCCAATAATAATAAGTCTTGGGTCTTAGAAGAAGTGTCACCAGTTAAGACAGCAGCTTGAACGGCAGCACCGTAAGCAACGGCTTCATCTGGGTTGATAGACTTATTTGGTTCTTTACCGTTAAAGAAGTCAGAAACTAATTTTTGAACCTTTGGAATTCTGGTGGAACCACCAACAAGAACAATTTCGTGAACTTGAGATTTGTCAACCTTAGCATCAGCTAAAACTCTTTCAACTGGGTCTAAAGTAGATCTGAATAAATCTTGACATAATTCTTCGAATCTAGCTCTGGTGATTGAAGTGTAGAAGTCAATACCTTCGAATAAGGAATCAATTTCAATAGAAGTTTGAGCAGAAGAAGATAAAGTTCTCTTAGCTCTTTCACAAGCAGTTCTTAATCTTCTTAAAGCTCTTTGGTTACCAGAAATATCTTTCTTGTTCTTTCTCTTGAATTCATTGATGAAGTGGTTAACTAATCTGTGATCGAAATCTTCACCACCCAAGTGAGTATCACCAGCAGTAGATTTAACTTCAAAGATACCTTCATCAATAGATAATAAAGAAACATCGAAAGTACCACCACCTAAATCGAAAATTAAGACGTTCTTTTCTTGTTCATCTTTCTTATCTAAACCGTAAGCAATAGCAGCGGCGGTTGGTTCGTTAATAATTCTTAAAACGTTTAAACCAGCAATTAAACCGGCATCTTTGGTAGCTTGTCTTTGAGAATCGTTGAAGTAAGCTGGAACGGTAACGACAGCGTCGTTAACTTTGTCACCTAAGAAAGCTTCAGCAGTTTCTTTCATCTTAGTTAAAATCATAGAAGAGATTTCTTCTGGAGTGAAAACCTTAGTTTCACCTTTGAAATCAACTTGAATTTGTGGTTTACCGGCTTTTTCAACAACCTTGAAAGGGAAATGTTTAATATCACCTTGAACTTCAGCATCATCGAATTTTCTACCAATTAATCTCTTAGCGTCGAAAACGGTGTTAGCTGGGTTCATAGCAGCTTGATTTTTAGCGGCATCACCAATTAATCTTTCAGAATCAGTGAATGCAACAAAAGATGGAGTAGTTCTGTTACCTTGATCATTTGCAATAATTTCAACTCTATCATTAGCAAAATGGGCAACACAAGAGTAAGTTGTACCTAAATCAATACCAACGGCTTTAGACATTTTTAAAATATGTTATTAATAAAAAATCTAATTTTTAAAATGTTTGCAGCCGGCGCTTTTATATATTTAATAGAGTGTGGTTTTGCCAAAAAAATTTGTTCACTAACGTTCCAAAAGGTTCCAAGATTTTCTGAGGTTCCAAATGACGCAATGGGTGTTAGGGAGTCTTGGAATATGTGCAGAACTTTTGATAGAAAAACTTGGAGTTATGTACAGGTCAGCAAGCCATTTCTCGCCATGGAACCTTTTAGATTTTGCGGCCACAGTGGGCAAATGGGTCGTGCCAAACCCGAATCTTATCGAAGTCCCATACACCAAGTCCCATACACCAAGTCCCATGCACCAAGTCCCATGCACCAAGTCCCATACACCAAGCACCATAGGCTAGCCATACGTACATTTGAAACAGCGATAAACAGAGATAAACAGAGACAAATATTTGAAACAGGTAATTTCGAAACAGGGACTAAAAACACAGGTCAATTATTCTTACAAATCTTACATTTCACAATCTACTCGCTAACTACCCTTACACTTCGCTTATTGAACTTTATTCTTACTGTAATCATTGACTAAAGTGATACCACCAACTTTTCTAATAACATCTTTAATCTTCAACCAAATTTCTTTGACTTTGACATTACCAGAATCATTGACATGACCATCAATTTTGATTTCAATTGATTTGAAGTGATTTCTTGTTACTGCACTCTTTTCATATCTTAATTTAATGAAAACCAAATAAATTAAAAATGGAGTTAAAGATCTCTTTCTAAATAATAAAACTCTTAAAAATAAAAACAATAATGCAAAAATTTCTAATAATCCAGCTAATTGAATTGATTTACCATTATTTTGAGACACAAATTTATCAATTGATTTAAATGCAGTAGATTTATCATCTTGACCAAAAATTGGGAGTAAAACTCCTTTTGAATAATTTAAAACGTGGAATAAAGAAAACAATTGAAATGGTAAGATTGGGAATATTATATAAGGTCTAAGAATTAAAAACATTAATCCTAAACCAAAGAAATGAACATTATCATCTTTTTTCAAAATTGAAATATTGAATCCCAGTTTTTTAACTAATTGAAATATTAAAATACCAAAACTTTGAATTATACCAATTGTAGCTAATTGAAACCAAAATTTATAGAATTTTTTACCAATTTTGAAGTAAGTTAAAGTGAAAAAAAATACTCCAATTAATGTAAATAAATGACCAATAAACCAAGCAAATTGTAAGGTTTTAACGGTTGAAGCTAATTGATCTCGATTAAATCTTGAAGATTTTAAATTTGATGATTCTTTACTAGTTGGTTTATCCATCTTGTGATTGCTGTAAAAAGATTTGTGAATTTGCGAAGTGACATGAAATTACTGCGACACTACGTTATATTACATTCACAAACATTTATTACACTATTTAACGTAAGAACCCTTTACGAGTCTTTTGTGGAGCAGGTTGAGAAGCTGGAGGATCCTGAGGTAAAGATTTTTGCTTTTCTAATTGAGCCTTCTTTTCTTCTAATAATTTAATTTGTTTTAAAAATTTATCCTTCTTCTCCTTGTGCATTGAAAATAATTCTGCTTCACTTCTTTGTAATTTTTTCTCCTTTTCACTAACCTTTTGTTGAAATACTGCCTTCATTTCGGCTTCCATTTTAGCTAATTTGGCTTCATGTAAAGCTCTTTCTTCTTCTTGTCTAGTAACTGGATCAAATTCTTTAAATACACTATTATCTTGTTCAATACCCATTTTGATCAATTTTTCAGTTCTATACTTTTCATATAAATAATCTGAAGTTGATTCCTTCAATTCTTCTAAATAATTTCTAATCAATAATTGTCTTAATTTAATAAAATCATTATGATCTTCATTATCAACTTCAATTGTACCCCATGGATAACTTCTACCTCTAACTAAATGACCTTGAGAATTTTGAACTTCAGTAGTTGATCCAACAACAGAAAATGGTACTTTATTCATAATTTCTTTATTAATTAAAATTGATTCTTCATCATCATTTTCATATTGTTTTGGTTTAAAAATTTTAATTTGTTGATATTCAATATCATCAAGAATTCTCTTTTTAAATTCTAAATTTTCTTCATCAGAAAGGGTATCACTCTTTGCAATAATTGGAATTAAATTAACTTTTTCATGAATTTGTTTCATAAATTGAATATCTAAAGATTTTAATGAATGACCTGAAGGTTCAATAAAATATAATAAAGCATGAATTCTTTTATCATCAATAGTTGATCTATTAACTCTACTTTCACTTTCCAAAAAAGTATCAAATCTACTATTAATTTCATCCACAATTGGTTTCCATGAATCAGTATTATTAGTTAATTCCCCAAATCCTGGGGTTGTAATAATTTCTAAATTTAATTTAACCCCATCTTCTTCAATGATCTCTGAAGTTGATTCAATTTTAACTGATTCAATAACTTCTTCATCAATTTTTGGTTTTAAAATTTCCTTGTTGAAAAGGGTATTAACTAAAGTTGATTTACCTAATCCACTTTCACCAACAACCAATAAATTTAAGTTGAAACCTCTTCTAATGGATTTTCTATGCCATTGTTTTGGTAAATTGGCAAATCCAACGTATCCATTAAGTTTACGTTTGATTATTTTAACTTCTTGATTTAAATCAGTTTGAGGAGCGTCAACTTCGGCTATAAATGTTAGTTTTTTTTGGGAGAAAAAGGGTGTATTATCTTATTTAGGTCAGAAATAGTATTTATATAACCAAAAAACAAGAAAATACATTAATTTAAGCGGAATTTGGGTGGTACATACCGGTCATGTTGATGGTTATTTGTGTTTTTCGTCAGTTACAAATGGGCGCGTCGCAGTAGATTTGATCATGTGACTGGCAGGTACTGCTTAGAAGGGCTAGACCACATAACAACATTAAATAGATGATAACGTATACATGATAACACATACACGATAACGCATACATGATAATACATGATAAAGTATAAATAATACGGGCTAGATTGCAGATATATACACATATTTAAGTAGCTACTCAATCTTTCTCAACTCAGCTAACAAAAATTCAAGACCAACTCGAGCAAACTCGGCCATATTCTCTGATCTATCACTTTTCTTGGTTTCGTGATGAGAACTTACCTCATTTTGAGGTCCTACAAGTCCAAGAAACACATTGCCTACACTAGCATTTGGTTTTTTATCAAGATGTAAATCAACACCTGGGCCTGCGAAACCAGTTTCACTCAAGACAAAAGTACTGCCCAATTCATATTTAGTGGTTCGAGCTAATTTTAATGCTACTTGTTCACTGGGGCCCGTATAACTACTGATCTCTTCAGGAGACCAACCACTTAATTTCAATCGTTGTTTAAGTGAATACACCAATTTTCCACCAATATAGAAATCAGAAGCTCCAGGGATTGATACAAGATATGCCGATATCAACCCTCCACAAGCAGCTTCTGATACTGCCAAGGTATAGTTGTTTTTTCGAAGTATAGAAGCTATCTCAGATAAAACTCCTTCTACATCTTTGGGAGGGAATTGCATAGTTTCACTGTCAAGTGTCAGTCTCACTTTTCAACTTATTTTCCTCAGTGTTTCTCTCACTGTTCACTATTCTCACTCACAGTGGCAATGACAACTATTAAATTTAATGCCGGTAAAGTAGAGTTTAATGAAGATACAAAACAATGTACTCCACTCCCTCATAAAGGTCAAGTCATTATAAGTCCAAGAATTGATGAAGAAGGTTTTTACAATTTCAATTGGAGTCAAAAATCTAATGATGATGGATTTGTAGAACCGGAAGAATTTTTGATAATTCCAGGTGATGTTAGTTTTAAACAAGTTAAATCTTGTAAAACCGGTAGAGTATTGGCATTGACATTTTTAAGTTCAGGAGCTAAACATTTATATTGGTTACAAGATGTTGGAGATGATGAAGAATTGGATAAATTAACTGATAAAGATGAAGATTTACTTAAAAGGGTAGGGGAATTATTTACACCAGATGAAGAGTAAGTATATTTGTATAATATATATACGTTACTAACCTGAAGTGAATCTGAAGAAGACACAGACATCGCAGCTGACACTGTTAATGACACCGCAGCTGACACTGCTAACACCGCAGTTGAACCAGCACCAACAGTTACATATCCCATCACCGACCTAGAGGACGCCTTCCCCTTCGAAGTTCTCAAATCCCACCTCGACTCCCTCTCCGATCAAGACCTCTATGAACTCACCAAGGGCGATCTACCACCGTCAATTACTCACAATCCCTCAAGACAGGCCATTTATGATGTGGTGAGAAGTGGGTTTTTCCAACAATCCAAATCTAAATTATCTGAATTATTATATAAACAAAATGGTGCAGGATATTTATTAGCTCAAACTTTTGGTTTAAATTATAATGGAGAGGGAATTGATAATTTCTTAAATAGTTTACGTAAATCTAACTAATTTTGCACTACAATCCGCGAATCACCTGTTCATTGCTCATTAAATGAAGAATCATGTCAACTACTCCAACTCAAAAAGGGAGTAGACAAAACTCAATCATGATATCAAAACCTAAAATCGCCACAGCTGAAGTATCTTATCAAGCATGTCCTTCTGATAATTTTAATTCTCCAAATTCTTCTTCTCCAGCTACCCCCATTGCAAGTCAACCAAGTAAAGTAACTGGTCTACTACAAAAATCCCTTTTACTGTCTCGTGATACCATAATGTCTTCCAATGAATATGATCATGTCCATAAACCGGTGATATTACCTTCAAGACCCACCATAAATCGAACTATGACTCCTGTGAAGGAAACCAGTAAAATATTACTTGAATATGATCCAATCACTAAACGAAAAATTTTAAATACTTATGAAATTTTAAAACAAATTGGTAAAGGAGAACACGGGAAAGTTAAATTAGCAAAAGATTTAGTTCATAAAGATCTTGTGGCAATTAAAATTGTTAATCGAAAGAATAAACGGGATAGACCTCAACTTCGAATGAGGAAATCCACTAAAGCTGAAAATGATTATGAATTGAAAATTAAACGAGAAATCGCTATAATGAAACGTTGTAAACACAAACATATAGTTGAATTACGAGAAGTATTGGATGATGTTAATACTCATAAAATTTATATGGTTTTAGAATACCTTGAAAAAGGTGAAGTAAAATGGAAACGAACTCCAAATTGTTCACCAAATTTAAAGAATGATGATATCCCATTTGAAGGATCTCAAACTAAACTGGAGCTGGATCTTCTTTCAAATGATTATTCTCCTAATTTAACATTTAAACAACTGAGAAAGGTATTTCGTGATGTCTTATTAGGTCTCGAATATTTACATTTACAAGGAATTGTTCATCGAGATATAAAACCGGCAAATTTGCTCGTGAGTTCAGATAATACGGTTAAAATTAGTGATTTTGGTGTATCTTTTGCGTCTTCCTTAGATGAAGCAGACGAGGGACTAATTAATGAATTAGAATTAGCAAAAACAGCTGGAACTCCAGCTTTTTTTGCTCCTGAATTATGCCAAACTAATTTCTCTTCAAATAATTCAAATCCTCCATCTCGTAAAAATTCAAGTACGAATTCGGTAAATTCGCTAGAGGCCTTAAGAAATGATCTAACATTAACTAAGATCTTACCTAGAATCGATTACAAAATCGATATCTGGGCTTTGGGTGTGACTTTCTACTGTTTGTTGTTTGGTAAATTACCATTTAATGCTGATTCAGAATTTGATTTATTTCAAGTTATTGTAAATCAGCCTTTGGAATTCCCTCCTGATAAAGACTCTTTCAATTCTCCAGATTTAGTGACTGAAACCGAGTTTGAATTAGCAAAAGATCTCCTCAATAAATTACTAGATAAGAATTCTGAAACCAGAATCGATATAAATTCAATCAAGAGTCATCCATTTGTACTTTATGGTCTTGACAATGATTTAGATGCATTAAATGATTTAATTTATTTGAATAATCCAACTTCAAATCCCGATTTCTTATCAAATTTGGATCTGGATAAAGTAACTAAAGATGAAATCGATAATGCAGTTATTGGGGTTGGCTCTAGAATTAAAAGAAGTATTTTGAGAGCCATAACATCTGGTTCAAAAGATCATATAATTCGAAAGAAAATCCTGGCCACAATGGAAAACTCTTCAAGTATGAATTCATCAAGTGATGAATCTCAATTGAATCACAATTTCGATCCATCAGTCATCTTATCAGAATCACAAGGAATAGCCCCAAGTTCAGGCCCCTCCACTTCTAAACTTTTTCATCATGAATCTTCAAGAAATTCTTCCTCAACTCTTGCGGGTATCAAGGACGGAAGGTTCCTGAATGCTTTATTGAATGATGTTATTGAAGCCAATAAGTCAAACTCTTCAAGTAGAAGAGGAAGTATAACTGCCGGTGCCAATGAAATTGAAACTAAACGTAATGTAGCCGGTGATTTATATTTGAAAAATCAGTCTGTAGTAGATACTTTCAAGGGGATTCAGCAATTGGATGATAAACGAAGAAGATCTAGTGTTGTATCCGGTCCAAGTGCAGGGTCAGCTAAAAATTCTGTTTCTCATGATGTAACTCAAAGTCCAAGAGTTCAAAGTCCACAGTTTCATAGTCCTCCCTTGGGGTCTGGTAACTTTTGGTCTGATAATTATAATCCAACTCCAGACACAATCAATCCAGTTTCTATTCCCGGTGCAAAAGCATCTCAAATACTTATTGGTCCAATATCTGAAGATAGGAAACCTGAATCGGTTATATCACTCCCATTAACTGAAAGTTTTGCTTCTTTGGATAGTATAAATGACGAGTATTTGAGTTTGAAGTATAAAGAATACTCCAAGTCCAAATACCACAAGCATCATGAAGGAGATCACCATAGTCATAAGCATGACGTAACAGACGATATAAATGAAAAATTCCAGAATTTCAATTTGGGAAATCTGATGAATTCAAATGGAATCTCTTTCAATTTCGCTAAACGTGGTAATAATAGTGATGAAATTGCCCCCAAAACTATATTGAATCTGTCAAGTTCTTCATGTAGCTCTTCTAGTGGTTCATCGAGTAGTTCCACATCTCAAGTGAGAATAAATGTGGAAAGAGCTGAAAGTTCAGGTTCAAACTCTTCCTCTGGAAGTGAAAGTGATAGTGATAATAGTAGTGATGAGGATGGGAATCTCACCTTGGCATTTTCGTCACGAGTTACCCCATCGGCTCCAAGATTTTTGTCAATGGATCAAAGAGCTAAATCTCATGATTCTTCACTTCCTAGTATAAAACGGACACCAAAGACTTCAGCTCGTCAAGTTCCAATTGTTTTACCTCAAAATCAACCTGAATTAGAGGACATCCCCGCCGCGTTAATGTCCTCTGTTCCTAGACCAAGTGTTTCAATTGTTCCGGGGATAAGAACTAGTCCTACCTCTACGAAATCAGATATGTCTCCAGTAAATGTCATGAGTGAAAAAGTTGAGAGGAAAGATAGCAGAAGACCATCACCATTAATCAATAATGCTCCATTCAGTGAAAATGCTACAACAAATTCTCACCTCACGGGTAATCTTTTATCAAATCCTCCAAGTCCTGGGAAATTCAATAATCACTATAAGAAAGAGCCAATAGTATCTCCATTTCCTAAGGCTATACATAATGAGACTGACAGAGAAACAAAGAATAAATTGGTTGAACGAGAGGAAATTAAAAACACTCCTCAAAGACCTCTGCATTATAGATCTAATTCAATAACCATAGGTTTATTACAGCATCCTAATTAATATATATAGTGTAAATTAAAATATACACCTAACTATCGACAAATAATTTTTTTTAAATGTTTTACCTTTTCTTCCGATTTTTTTGTGTTTTTAAATTTTTTATATCATATCCCTAATATCTCCAAAACCATTGCTTAATATATCCTTGTATATCCCAAAATTAAAAAATACCCAAATGCAAATCAATTTTTTTTTGTTTTTATAATATAATTAGTTAGTTGGAAAATCTAGTTTCCTCTTTAAAACAGATAATCTGTTACCAATACTGACAATGAATTTTTCAATCATTAATTTATCTTCAGCATCCAATTTATTTGTGTTTTCGACATCATCATCCAATAAAGATTCCAACATCCAAATTGCAGTTGAATAAGCCAATTCACAACCTTTCAAATCTTCTTTTACTAATTCATTCACTGCAGCATTTCTCAGCATTTCCAAAGCTCTATCGAAAATCAATTTTTCTGCAATCACCTTGGTCTCTGATTCATGATTTGAGAAAGTATCAGATTCTAATAAAGATTCAACTTCTTGGAGTCTTAATCTAACGAACTCAGCTTTTTCTAAACTTTCATTGAATTTCTCCCTGATCCATTGAACTAATTCATTAATCTTCACTGAAACGGATAGATTCAAGTTTGTCACAGAATTACTGGATTTGACACTAGATGCTGGACTTGGACTTGAATTGAACCTCTTTGAAATCGATTGCGATTCATTCATCGCCATTGGATTTGAATCTTCAACTTGACTATACCACCAATCACTTGCAATAGCCATGGCTTTTGCTAACAAGGCAAGAGTCTTGACATAGAGGACCACACCTTCATCACAGATGGTCTTAATCATTTTAGGTGGTAGAATATCATTTTGACGTAATAAGTCATCATCCAATTCATCATCATTAGAGGGTGGTGAAGGTATCAATTGACTGAATTTAACGTCGGCGAAAAGATTTATAGCATGAGCTTTCGTTGCCAAAGATTCTAATCTAACCAATACCAGTTCATCAGGTCCAAGATTTTGATTGGCGGGGCCCTGGATTTGAACCTGATTATTGGCATTTGGTAAGTTCAATTTCTGTAAGAGTAGTTGATTGTTGAAATTTGGACTGTTGAATATTGTCGGAGTATCATTTATACCACTTGAATTTACTCCTTCGAGAGTTAATCTGTTAGTTTCCTCCACGATCTGATTAGCATTATAACCAAACAATCTATTTGATGCCAAACCAATAGCCTTTGTCAAAGCATTGGAAGGAGAAATCGAAATCGAAATCCTTCTATCACTAAGACTTGGACGCCTTTGACTTGCACTTGAATTACTCCTATTTGAATATCTTCTCGTGTAAGGAGAAGTATATTTAATAGCAGTATTTGCAGCCCCTTCACCACTTGAATTTGAAGATGATCTACGAGGTAAATTCATTGCTACAGCACCGGAACCGGCGTTTGCCAATTCATCTGCTATAGCATTAACTTCAACGGCTCTTTTTTCAACTACAACATAATCCTTTTCTAAAAGTGAGCTATCATGCTTGACCGAGGGTCTACTTGAATCCAAATCAGTTATCTTATTTTTGATTGATGTCGATAAAGGTTCTGGACCCGGACTATTTTGATTGATGATATGTTTAATTTCTTCATCTCTTTTAGATGGAATAGAGTATGATTTCTCATTATCATCATTTGATTTAAGTCTGGTTAATGGTTCACTTTTATTGGACTTTGGAATTGGAGAGATGTATTCTGAAATAAATAAATTCTCATCCATTTCACTTGTCTCTAAAGGTTTATCGGCACTATGTAAATCATCTAAGATCAAGGGATCACTAAAGAATTCAGCAAAACTAACTCTTTCTGTTGGATTGTATTTCAATAGGGATCTTATAATCTTCTTCAAATTATCTGGAACTTGAGCTGAAGAAGGAAATTTGATACGATCATTTGATTTTTCAATATTCTTTAATAATTCAATATGATTTGCTGCTTTGAAAGGAGGTTTACCGACAGTCATTTCATATAAGACAGCACCAACTGACCAAAGATCAGCTTTTGCATTATATTTCTCATATCTTAAAATCTCAGGTGCCATATAAAGGGGAGAACCACACAAAGTTTCAGCCATTGAAGTTGAAGGTAAGAATCTAGCAAAACCAAAATCAGCAATTTTTAGTATAGGTAATTCCCATAACCCTACATAATTTTTAGCTTCAAATTCATCTTTTGAATGAATTGGAGGGCATAATAAAAGATTCTGTGGCTTAATATCTCTATGAACTAAAGATTTATCCCTCAAAAATTCCAAAGCTGAACTCAACTGTTTCAAGAAATGAATTACCAAAGTCTCATTTAATCCATGAGATCCCTCAGGTGATGGATATCTCTCTAGTAAACTTGAAATCACCGGATGAGTTTTGATTAGCTGACTCCTCTTTCTTATGAAATATGATAAATCCCCCATTGAACAGTAATCCATTACAAGATGGAAATGACTTGAAGTTTGTTCATAATCTAAAAGACCCACGATATGAGGATGTTTCATAGATTTCAAAATAGAGATTTCAATCTCTAGATTTTCCAACAATTTTTTGGATTTCAATTTAGATCTGACGATTGATTTAATGGCAACTGCTTCATTGGTTTTGATATTAACACATTTGTAGACGGTGGCAAATGATCCTTTACCGATTTCTTTACCGAGCTTATAATCACCAATTTGCGGATCCATGACAGGGGATGAGTTAATTAGACGGGGGGTAAAATGTGATTTATTGTTGTTTTTTTTTCAGAATTTAGCAGTATAATACAAAGTATAATACGATGATAACTTGCGATGTATAACTTGAGTTGATTACAAGTGATAGCTAGTTTATTGATAGATAGCTTATAGGTGTGGAAATGACACGTGAAATGATTAATAATGAAAAAGGGCGAAAAAGTCCTTAAATATTAATCACCAATTTAAGACTCATTTAATTTAATAAATGACAAAGTATTTAAATGATTAATCCACAAATAAGTAAATATTTACAAAAAGTGTGGTAGGACTGTGGATGACTTTATGAGTCAGGAACTTTGCGCATTGATAAGGGTCGCGCCTTCACGAAGACGTGCGATAAGCGGAGATGCACAATAAGATAGGTTAGGTTCGGTGGTGGAGGTAGGCGAGTTATGATTGGGTTAAATAAGTGTGAAGTATAGTACTAG
Source organism: Yamadazyma diddensiae (assembly GCA_030563465.1). NCBI lineage: Eukaryota > Fungi > Ascomycota > Pichiomycetes > Serinales > Debaryomycetaceae > Yamadazyma > Yamadazyma diddensiae. The sequence continues at coordinate 20,620 of JAJMIX010000049.1, forward strand.
TGTAGAAGTACCAGGATACGAGAGTATTCAAGTATAGTTATGTAGAGAGTGTTAGAAGTGTTAGTTAGTGTGCGATAGTGTGAGTTAATGTGCGGTAGTGTGATGAGGTTAGATAGTTATGAGCTAGTGTGAGCTAAGAGTGCAGTAGGGAGCAGATGGTGCGACTTTAGTGGTAGCTGGTGCGAGGATGGGGATGTATCGGTGAATATTAGTGGTAATTGGTGTGCGCAGCGAGTACCACCACCTTTAGAGGTTATTTGGCGAAGGCATTGGTGATCTCTGTAGCAACTTATTATCAAGCTATTTCTGAATAAAATGCAGATGCCGTTCTCAATCTTGATGGCGTTAATTTTGCTAAACTACTGTTGTCCATAAAACTAGTTAAAGATACAGAAAGGCCCAGACACCCATTCCACCACACAAGATACAGTATTAAGATAGTTTATCAAACGAGAATTTAAACATCTATTTACACACAAAATATGTCTAAACAAACACGGACCTAATTATATAGATCTAAATAACTATAGCCAAATATATTCAAATTTAACATACCCAGTCATAATATACACAAAATACACCCACCTCAAATTTCGCAACCTAAACCCATTCGCAACTTTCCCACAACCATGTTTGAATCACTTGTTGCAAATTTACTTAATAGATTCCTTGGATCTTATATAGAAGATTTCGATCCAAAACAATTGAATATAGGGATTTGGAGTGGAGATGTTAAAATGAGAAATCTTCGGTTGAAGAAGGAATCACTCGACAGATTTAAGTTACCTTTGAGTGTTAAATTTGGTCACTTGGGTGAATTAACTTTACAAATTCCTTGGTCAAATTTAAAGGGAAAACCAGTAAAAATTATAATTGAAGATTTATATTTACTTGCTTCACCAATTATTTTAAATGAATTTGATTTAAATGAAGAAAAAGCTAAAGAATTAGCAATTAAACGTCAAAAATTAGATCATTTATCGGCAATTGAAAATGCAAATTTACAAAATCAAGAAATTTCAGATTTGCTGAATAATGAACTGTTTAACGAGAGTTTGGTGACTAAAATTGTCGATAATTTACAAGTCACCATTAAAAATATCCATATAAGATATGAAGATGATTCAATTTTAACTGAACAACCTTACTCGGTTGGATTAACTTTGAATGAGCTCCTGGCAATCTCAACAGATGAATCCTGGACCGCTTCATTTATTTCAATTACTCAGAAATTAACTAGAAAACTTTTGACACTTAAAAACTTAGCATGTTATATGAATACTGATTCTCAATCTATTTATAGTGAAGATGCTGATGTTTTATTAGAAAGTTTTAAAAAATCAATATCTGACAATAGTGAGGATCAATATATTTTAAAACCGGTATCAGGAACTGGGAAATTGAGTGTTAGTAAAATCGGAGCCACTGAATCATTACCTCATATAAAAGCTGATATGTTATTTGAAGAATTTGGTATTGAATTAGATTCTCAACAATATGAAGATATTCTTTGGACTCTCTCTAAATTCCATTGGTATATTAAGACCCATAAGTTCAGGAAACTAAGACCAAAAGTTAAGGTTAGTGATGATCCAAAAGAATGGTTTAGGTATACTATCAACTCAGTTTTAAATGAAATTCATGAAAAGAATTATAAGTGGAGTTGGGAGTATTTCGCAAAGAGGAGAGATCAACGGAAGTCCTACATAAAGCTTTACAAATTGAAATTACTAAATAAATTATCTGGACCTGAAATTAAACAACTTGATGACTTAGATATTGAATTGCCATTTGAAGATATCAAGTTCTATAGATCATTAACCCGAGGTGAATTAAGAAAAGAAAATGCTTTAAACAAAGTTAAACAAGCTCAAATCCCATCATCTCAATCACAGAATCAAGGGTGGTTCTCTGGCTGGTGGGGTGGAGGAAATGAAGCACCTAAAACAGAGAAATCTCAAATGGATTCGAACGATTTCCAATTAAGTGAAGATCAACGTAAAGCTTTATATGATGCAATCGATTATAATGAAAATGAAATAACATCTGCAATTGATTTACCAAGAGAAGCGGTTAAATTGGAGCTTTTGACTACCTTAAAAAAGGGAGGTATCTCCATTAAACCTAGAAAAAACGAACCGAACCTCGCAGAAATCGTGTTTGAAGGATGTAAAACACAAATCTATCAAAGACCTGATTCTTTGTTGACCGATTTTCAAATTGAAGAGTTTAGAATCGAAGATGGTACAAAGGCTACGTTGTATAAACATATTGTAAGTGTAAAACATTATACAGAAGGATTTGGTGGGGAAAAACCAGATAATGATAATGATCCATTCTTCAGAATATCTTTTGAACAAAATCCTTTGGACGGATCAGCGGATTCTAAATTATTGGGTAAATTGAAATCAATGACGATTTTTTATAATCCAAAATTCATCGAAGAAGTCGTCAATTTCTTCAGACCTCCAAAAATTCATTTAGACACGGTTGGAGCCATTATGAATGCAGCTGAAGCAACCGTCGAAGGTCTTACTGCCCAAACGCGTATTGGTTTACAGTATGCATTAGAAGAACATAAAACTATTAATGTCAAATTAGATTTACAAGCTCCATTAATCATTCTTCCTTTAGAACCTAATAACTGGAAATCTCCAGTTGCTATTCTTGATGCTGGTCATATTAGTGTAATTAGTAAATTAGTTGAAAAATCCAAAATTGAAGAAATAAAGGGTAAAACTAGTTACAGTGAAGATGATTGGAAACAATTGAATACTTTGATGTATGACACTTTTGTTCTTCATCTTCAAGATGCTCAATTTTTAGTTGGTCCAAATATTAGAGATACAATGGAACAATTACATTTTGAAGATACTAAAGATCGGAAATCTTCAATATTGGATAAGTTGAACATAAAGTTGCTCTTGGGAATTTCTATTTTACCTGATGTTTATAATCTTGCAAGAATCAAAGTTGGAGGTGAGGTACCAAACATTAAGCTTCAAATCAATGATTTTCAATACAAGACTATCATGCAGATAATTGATGCCGCTATACCTAATTTAGGAGGTCCAGAATCAGACGATTCAAGCATTTTCAATGCATTTGCTTCTAGTGAGGTAGCACAAATTGAAGAGGATTTAAGTACAAGTAAAATTGAAGAAGTTGATTCTCAATCTCCCAGACCATCTACTCCTCCTTCAGATGCTGCTTTGAAACAGCACATGATTGAATTGGATTTCAAAGTCGATGCTGTCCATGTATCTCTATCACGATGTATTGACGGGGTTACATTGGAAGCAGAGCCATTCCTTGAGCTTATTGGGGATTCATTAAGTTTGGACTTCTACAAGACAGCCGTGGATATGCATTTAGACTTGATTTTGGCCGATATAAATTTGATTGATCACATTGAGAAATCAGGTATTCCCGAGTTCGAACGGTTGATATCATCTAACAATTTTGTTGAAGAAAATGTCGATAAAGGTAAGGAATTATTCAAGTTGGATTACACTAGGAGTCAACGGTTAGTTGAGTTCAATAACAAGGAAATTGAAGTTTTTGATCAAAATATCAAATTGGATATCGCTACAGTCAAGTTCGTGATAACTAGAAAATCAATTCTCAGTATTTTGAATTTTGTATTGAATACTTTCACCGATCCTAATGCCGAAGCCACTCCAGCTGATGAATTGAAACATAACGATGTGGAGGATGATCAAGTAGCTCCACAGAAAATCAATGTTGATATCAATTTGGATAGTATCATTGTCGTATTGAATGAGGATAGTGTCAAGTTGGCCACCTTACAATTAAGTACGGCTAATATTGATTTATTGATATTACCTGAAGCAATGGATATCAATGGTAAGTTAGGTGCGTTGACATTACACGACGACATCAATGAAGGATCACCTAGAGAATCCATTTTGAGGAAACTTGTTAGTATAGAAGGTGAAAATTTGGCAGAATTCACTTATAAGACCCTTGACAAAGAGACGAACACCAATATCTACAACTCAATAATTGAATTCAAGACTGGTTCGTCAAAGATTCATTTTGTTGAAAGTTCGGTCAAGAGAATTGTTAATTATTTGAGTCAATTTCAAAGAATGAAGGAAATCTATGATTCTACTCGTGAAGCGGCCTTGAATCAAGCAGGTCAGATAGGTGATGCCAATAAGATCAAATTTGATTTCTCGATTATGGCTCCTACCTTGGTTTTCCCTAAGCTTGTTCCTCATTCGACCCTGGAATATGACACCTTGACCTTCGAAATGGGTGAACTATACGCTTCCAATTCGTTCGAAGACTCATCAGGAGTAATTAAAAATAAGATCAAGGCCGGATTAAGAAATATCGAAATGGCATCAAAGTTCAATTTTGTCAACAGCGTCGTCCAACAATGTGAAATAGTACAAGATTTTGATTTGTCATTCGACATCGACTACTTGGAAGATTACCTTGAGGATGTCCCATCGGTTACAATAAATGGTAGACTTCCTGATTTGGATTTAAATCTCACCGACTTACAATTGAAGTACATATTATCTCTTTCGGAGTCTGTATCCAATGCTTTCAGTACTTCCGATATTGATCTCGGAGACGTCGAAGAAGATGCTGCTAATGCTAATGCTGTCATGAAACATAATACAGAGAGTAGACCTGTCAGTGGTACCATCAGTCCCGCTGTGGAGGATAAAAGATCGGCTCAAGATTTAGCCAATCCAAAGCATAAGAAGCTTACTTTTGAATTCGATGTTCCTAGATTGGCGTTGTCTCTTTACAGTCAGACAAATTCAATCAAAGATATCTCAGATAATAAACTTGCCTGTTTTACCTTGAGCTCATTAAAAGCCGGCTTCGATATGACAGAGGATACACATTTTACCTCCAAGGTATCGGTTGGTTCATTTGTGGTACAAGATTCGAGAAAGAACAATACCAGTGAATTTACGGAAATCATCCCTCTGCTTGATGGAGACAAAGATCAGTTCATGGTGAGTGTGATCTCAGAAGGAAAACCAGAGAAGAAAAATGTTACCGTTATGCTTACAGTGGACACTCCAACAATTATTTTGTCATTGGATTATGTTTTTGAACTTCAAGGGTTCATGAACAGTGTCTTGGAGAAGCCCGCTACTATTTCTGGACTTGCTGATGATGTCGAGTCCAGTTCAGAGGAAAGTTCTATTAAAGAAAACAACGAGAAGGCAGCAATTGAAGATACATCTGATAGTACAATGTCTATAGGATTTTCGGCGAACATCAAGAATCCTTCTGCCATGTTACTTGCAGATCCTACCAACAAGAACACAGAGGCTATCATTTTCAAAGTGGAACAAGTGTTGGTTACCAGTCAAAATGTCATTTCACTTGCAGCCAACAAAATAGGGTTGTTTTTGTGTACTATGGAAAATATCAATGATCGTCATTTGAGAATTATCGACGATTTTTCTATCTCATTCGCTCATGATTCAAGAGGCTCATCTGAAAATGCCTTCCTTACCAATATCCAAGCGTCAATTGATCCATTACTTATGAGATTATCTTTGAGGGATATAAGATTGGCCTTAAAGATTTTCAATAAAGCTTCGGAATTATACTCTAAAGCCCAAGGTGGGTCGGTTGAAGAACCCAAAGCAGGAGAGTTCTCTGAAACTTTCAGAAGTAGATTATCGAAGTATGCTCCTTCCTTCACTTCATCAATGTCCGGTATCAGAAAAGGAAGTAAAACAGAAACAGATCCTTCGGCACCTTCAGTTGTGATAAAGGGAGAAGAGCTCAATGTCAGCATTGGTGGTTTGAGATTTGTTCTTATTGGTGATGTTCACGAACTTCCAGTATTGGATATGAATGTAGAGCCATTTGATGCCAGAGCAATCAATTGGTCCACTGACCTCAGTGCTGAAACCCATATAGAATCCTTCGTTAAGATTTATAATTACGCAAGGTCAACATGGGAGCCATTGGTAGAACCATGGCCAATCTCAGTATATGCTACCAAAGGTGACGAATCACAACCTTCTATTGTTGTTGATGTGGTTTCACGCAAATTGGCAGAAATCAGCGTGTCATCTCGTTCTATTGCTTTACTTTCCCAAATATCTGCATTGATTAGTGAAACTCTGGAATTAAGATCTAGAGAAGAAGCAAGTCCTTATAGAATAGTCAATGAGACCGGATATGATATCGAAGTTTGGAATGATCAAGAGTCTGTTAATAAAAACACCACTGTCATCGAAAACAATGCAAGTGCACATTGGGCTTTCGAAGACTGGAAGGAGATTCGTGAGAACTTGGACACCGATAATAAAAGGGGTGTTTTGGGAGTTAAGTTGGTTGGTTCCAATTACGAGGAAATTACAGGTATTTCTGCTACAGGCGAAGGAGAGGATATCATCATGATGACACCACCAATTGACGGTGTTCATAGTAGACTTATATGTGATGTCACCTTGGGTGAAGATAACATTAAAACTGTCTGGTTGAGATCTTCGGTGGTTGTACAAAATGATGCAGATGTAAGTATTTCTATTCAAATGTACTCTGACGATGAACCCTCCAAAGCAGCCGATGTGATAATCATCGATTCTAAGGAATCAAAATCTTTGCCAATTGATTATGTCTACTCTGGGTCATTGAAAATCAAACCCCATATCGAGACCCAATATGCATTCTCCAAAGAGCGGTTATATTGGAAAGACTTATTGTATGGGGGTAGTACTATTACATGTGCCTCCTCAAATGGAGACCAAACCTCATATTACTTTCAAGCTGAAGCTTCCTATGATAAAGATGAGCCACTTGCTAGAATTTATCCTCACATGAGGCTAGTTATTTCAGCGCCTGTTCAAGTTCTTAATTTATTACCTTTCGATTTGGGTTATAGATTGTACGATAAAGGTTCCAGAAAAGATTGGAATGGGCTCATTGAAAAGGGTAAAACTAGTTTCATCCATGTAGCCAGTTTAAAGAGTCTTCTCTTATTGAGTGTAGAACCTCAGGGTTCAGGATTTGGCAGATCTGAGTTTGCCATCATCAACACTCCAGAAAAGAGTGAGTTCAAAAGAGAATCAGTCATGACATTGAAGCATGAATCAGGCCAAATTTTGAGGTTGAAAATCTACTATCCTCGTAAGACGGAAGGTAAAACGGGATTGCGTATCGCTATCTATTCGCCTTACGTTGTATTGAATAGGACAAGCCAGGATTTGGTCATTAGTGATAAATCCACCAGAATGTTTGCAAATGGTAACGACATAGAGAATACAACTCCTAAATTGTTCTCATTTGATTCGATCAAAGAAAAGAATAACAGGGCCTTTTTGAAAGTGAATGATAGTCAATGGTCCAGTCCTTTGAGTTTTGATGCCATTGGACAATCGTCGGAAGTGAGAGTTCAAATCAATGGCAAGCAGACAGAAATGAACATAGCTCTCTCAGCTGCTGATGGGGAGGGGATTTACAATTTGACCAAAGTTATTACCTTTGCCCCAAGATACATCCTCAAGAATGATTTGGATGAGAGCATCCAGTTGGTGGAACACGGATCTACCAATGTGTTGACTGTTGAACCAAATCAATTGATTCCTTTGTACGGTTTGAAACGGGCCGATAAAAAGAGCTTGGTAATCAAATTTCCTCATCTATCCAAAACATGGTCTTCACCTTTTGCAATTGATGATATTGGTCAAATTTTCTTGAAGGTTTATAAGGAAAATATCGGCCAAGTGTTATTAAAAGTGAATATTCTTACTGAAAATGGGACTGTCTTTATTCAAATTGAAAACTCTCAAAACAACTGGCCTTACACTATAAGAAATTTCAGTGAAAGTGAATTCATCATCTACCAGAATAATCCAAATGTTAACGAGAATGGTGAAATTGTCAAAACAGATATCGAGTATAAGCCTATTTATTATAGAGTTCCACCCAAGAGTGTAATGCCATATGCTTATGACTATCCTAAGGCTATAATCAAAGAATTGATAATTAGATCCCATGGACGTGAAAGATCGGTCAATTTATCGGAAATTGGAAATTTGAAACCTTTTAGACTTCCTCCATTACAAAATGAAGAACAAGCGATAGTCGATTTGAATGTCGTTGCTGATGGTCCTACTCAGAGCTTGATTATCACAGATTACGACCCGGCCTTGAGCATGTACAAATTGGAAAGAAAAAAGACCGGTTCTTCCGTCAATAGTTCTCAGCAAAACTTCGAAGCTAATCAAGATGATGATAATTATTCAACTAGAATCATTACTAGATTTGAAGGATTTGGTATATCGTTGATCAACACCAAATATCAAGAATTGCTTTACATCACTTTGAGAGGCTTGGAAATTAGGTACAACGAGTCTGATTTGTATCAAAATTTGAGTGTCAAATTGAAGTGGATTCAAATCGATAATCAACTATACGGGGGAATTTTCCCTATAATCATTTACCCTACGGTTGTACCTAAATCGGGTAAGGAGATGAATAATCATCCTTCTTTTTCGGCCTCTATATGTAAAGTCAAGGATGATTCCCATGGTGTTTTATTCATCAAATATGCAACGGTTCTTCTCCAAGAGATGTCCATTGAAATCGACGAAGACTTCTTATTTGCTTTACTCGATTTTGCAAAAGTTCCTGGTGCTAGTTGGAATCATAAAGTGGAAGATAAATTATGTGATGATAACTTGGCTTTACCTGAACCTAAGCTTTTATCTGAAAGTAGTGATATTTATTTTGAAGCATTACACTTACAACCTACTTTGACGAACTTATCGTTTGTCAGAACTGAAAGAGTAAATGCAGAAGATAGAGCCGGAAACTCCCTGAATCCATTAATGTTCTTCTTCAATGTTTTGACTATGGCTATTGGTAACGTTAATGAAGCACCAATTAAATTGAATGCTCTTTTCATCGAAAGTGTCAGAGTTCCATTGCCCATCTTGATTGAGTCCATTCAAACTCATTACGGTCAATCATTCTTTTACCAACTTCATAAAATTCTCGGGTCTGCTGATCTCTTGGGTAATCCAGTTGGATTATTTAATAACTTGTCATCAGGTGTATTGGATATCTTTTATGAACCATATCAAGGTTTTGTCATTAATGATCGTCCTCAGGAGTTGGGTATTGGAATTGCCAAGGGAGGATTGAGTTTCTTGAAGAAATCTATCTTTGGATTTTCAGACTCCTTTGCTAAAGTGACAGGATCCATTGCAAAAGGATTATCAGTCGTGACTTTAGATGAATCATTCCAAGAACGTCGTCGTCTCAATCAACGTAGAAATAAACCCAAACATGCACTCTATGGATTCGCATCAGGAGCCAATTCATTCTTTGAATCCGTATCTTCAGGTGTTACAGGAGTTGCCTTGGCACCAATGGAAGGAGCTAACACAGATGGAGCAGCGGGATTCTTCAGAGGGGTTGGAAAAGGTCTAGTTGGACTTCCTACCAAGACGGCTATTGGATTTTTCGATTTAGCATCAAATGTAAGTTCAGGTATAAGAAACACCACCACTGTTTTCGATGCTGAAGGGCTCGATAAAGTCAGACTTCCACGTTATGTGAGCTATGATCATGTTATCCGTCCATATTCAGCTAGAGAAGCTCAAGGCCAATTCTGGCTTAAGTCTATAGATGGAGGTGTTTACTTCAATGAATCATATCTCGCTCATTTGGTTTTACCAGGAGAAGAGAAAGGATTGATTGTTACATTCAAAAACATGATTTTATTTGAAATTAATTCGCTCAAGACTAAATGGATTATCTCTTTTGATCAAGTTAAATCCATATCGATTGAAAGTACTGGTATAAGTGTTGGTTTAAAGAAGAGATCAGGACCATTTATTCCAATCCCTGAAAAGCCATCGAGAAATTTCATTTACAATAAAATAGGAGTTGCAGTTGAAGATTATAATAAGCATTGTCAAGTGATTCTATAGAGATGTGAATTAATATAAATTAAGTCTATAAGTGTATAAGATTTGATGTTAGTCCTATATATCGACAAAAGTATGTTTCGCCTTTTTGGTCCGCTTGTTTAGTCTCTTGAAGAAAGTTTCGGCATCTTCTAAAGAGCAGCATTCAAATGTCAACTGGCTGACCTTTACATGTCCATCACCAGTTTTTATAATGAGTCCATCATCTAATATGAAATCTCCAGGATTTTCTAATTCAATTGTTGTATCTATCGTCTCTATGTCGTTAAAAATGACCCTTTTAGGAGTAACACCCTTTTTAGTATTACAATTGATAAACGTATGTAATGGTCCCAAAGCATCATATAATCTCTTAATTCTACGACTTGGCAAGCTCCAATTAATTTTGGACATTTTGGAATCGATTTTAAAGGCCGTCAGATACTCATACTTCAGATCAACTTTTACAGGGTCTATATACAATTTTTCGTTAATAACTTTATGCAAGAGATCACCACCCACTAGGGCTAATTTTTGCTCTAAACTAGCATAATTATCTTCCCGTTGGATATCAATAGGATCACTTTGGAGGATAATATCTCCATGATCGAATTTCGTGGGATGAAGTGTTTGGACCGTCACACCTGTGGTTTTGTCATCATTGATTAATGCGTATTGAATAGGCGATGAGCCCGAGTACTTAGGAAGAAATGATGGGTGAACATTTATACCACCATAAGTCATGGCTTCAATGAACTTTTTGGGGATCAATCGCCCGTATGAAACTGCAACTGCCAAATCATAAGTATTGTTGTCTAGTAGTTTTAATATATCATATTTAGTATCGGCTCTATGAAGGGTGATATTACGAGCCGATGCGAAGATGCCCAATGGTAAATCTTCCACTGTATTTAAATGCCTTCCGGAAGGCTTTAGACGTCTGGTTATCACGTCTACTGATATATCATGATGTATTATTCGAGAAAGTGAACCTATACTAAACAAGTCACTACCAAAAAATGCTATTCTAACCATATGAATTGTTCTCACTCAATTTTGCAAGCTGCCTGCACGAAAAAAAGGTACAGATGTAGTAAGATGCCACGCGAGAAATACAAGCGCGCATAATTGCGGAGTTGAAACCAACTGATTCAACAATGCTACTGCCCATGACAAGGAAAGTGTTGGTACTTTTATCATGTACCTTCCTTGGGCTTATTTGTGGAACCATGTATCTATATTCTTCTTACAGTCCTCAACTTGCTGCTCGACTCAATTATTCCGTCACAGATTCTTCTAAAATCGCTTTGGCTGGTACCATTGGGGTAGCGATTGCCGGTCCTGTGTCAGGGAAAGTTATAGATAAAACCGGTTATACAAGAGCTATGATAGTGGGAGGTTTATGTATTCTTACCGGATACCTTGGATTGAAAAAACAGTTCGATAGATCATATTCAAATTTATACGTATCGTACGGGTTTTTGTTTTTGGTGGGGACGGGTCTGACGTTTATTAATGGGGCTTGTTTAAAATGTTGTGCTATAAGTTTCCCCAGTATTAGAGGAGTGGCCACGTCTTTACCATTGGCATTGTATGGACTTAGTGCCTTATTTTATTCTGTAATTGGGTCCGTATTTTACCCAGGAGATACGTCAAGTTTTTTGGGGTTTTTAGCTTATTCTTCGCTAGGAATTTTTGGTTTATGTGCACCTTGGATTTTCATGGCTGATTTAGAGCATAGAAAGTCCCATAAAAGAACCCCGTCATCTTCAATTGAACTATCAGTTATCAAATCTCCCAAATCAGTTAATTTGACCCCGATAATGAGCCCTAGTCCCAGAGTTCATAAACCTCCGTTGAAATTGGATGATGTTGAGACAGGTAATGTGTTTTTCAGTGTTAAATTTTGGATTATTTTCGTACTCACGGGACTCCTTGCAGCCATGGGCCAAATGTATATTTATTCGGTGGGATATATTGTAAAAGCTCTTATATCTAAAGGTATAATGTTTGACAACACAATGACAATTGAGAATAAAGCCAATCTTGAAGCATTGATTCAAAAAAACCAACAACTCCATGTAGGACTTTTATCAGCAACAAATTGTGTGGGTAGATTAATTTCAGGGATTTGTGGTGATATAATCGTTCAAAGTTTCAATAAAAGAAGACTGTGGTTATTATTCGTACCTGCCATTGGATTACTTATTACTCAGATCATTGGATATCATCTATCAGATTTCACTAAACTTTCCCTGATGTCATTGATGACAGGATTCTTCTATGGATTTACTTTCTGTATAATGCCTATCATTGTTGGAGATTTCTTTGGTATGGAGAATTTCTCATTGAATTGGGGATTTGTAGGTTTAGCACCTATATTGCCTAGCTTCTATTTCACCAAACTTTTCGGGAAAATCTTTGACTCAAATAGTAGTATAAACGAAGAAGGAGTAAGATACTGTTCATTAGGAAATAAGTGCTATAATTCAATTTTTCAACTTGATTTAGTAGTTATGGTGGGTTGTTTACTGATTGTATGTTTATTAAATTTTGCATATCATAGACTTAGTGTACATTAGAATGTAATACTATATAGTAATAAATATCACATAAGTTTGTCTCATGTCTCACTCGACTGCAAAACTTGTCGCAAATGGAAGATAAGAAGCGACAACGAGCTGCTAGATTCGCCAAACAATCTAAAGGTTATGGGTTTGTAAGTAAGGGAGAAGATCTTTTACAAAGGAGTAGTAAAGAACGAGAGAAATTTTATCAAGAAATCCTAGACAATTTCACTAAATACTGTGAATCATCACCAACAGTATTGAGAGATTTGATTCAATCTGGTTCACAAGCGGAGGAGATGACCCAGTCACAAAAGCCACAAGAAACGCCGAAATCCCCAGAATCACCAGAATCACAGAAATCACAGAAATCACAACAAACTCCACGAAAGCCTTCTCTGGCATACACCATCGATTCAATTCTCATCTCGCTAAGAAAACTACGAGAGGCATTAATATCACTCAAACCCACTGATTTTACATTGAAAGTATTTCTATTTTCAATAAGAATATCAACTCCTATAAACCACTATCAAACTTACGTTCCAGCCATAAATTATTTATTAGAAAATCCCCAATTACTCGATCAAAATTTGAAACGTGAGCTCTTAACTCTCAAAATCCTTCACTTATCTCATGTCAATCTTCAACATACCAAAGCCATAGAATTGTACTATAATTCATTTAAAACAGAACTGACCCTCTTATCGGCTATATTATCATGGTACAGAAAGGATTTTTACAATTGGGTTCAGATTTATAACTCCGAGTCTGATAATGCCAAACTGGCCATCATGAGGAATGGAGCTGAGACCATGGTGAAAAATATGATTTACACAATAGAGAAGAGTTACTTTAATATCGAGAAAAACTACTTGATGTCATTGGTTCCCAATGGTGTTGAATTGAGTGATTATGTACAATGGGATTTACTGGAAAAAAATGTAGTAGTTAGAAAGAGGCCCACTAAGGGCTAAATCTCATTTTTTCGTCAAGAGTTTTTTCTATACTGGTTGTCACTGTCCACCATGTCAGATAAAGTGCTAGATTCTATAAAGATTGATGATATAACATCAGGGAAAATTGATGCTGAAGTTATTTATAAAGAAATTGAAAGATTGAAATATGAAATAAATATCTTAAGACACGATATGTCACTTTTCACCAAGACTTTAGCCATCATTCCTGAAGGTTCTAATCAACATGATTATTATAAAAATGTTGCTGAAAGATTAAAAACGGTTCAAAATAGTATAAGAGATTATTGTACACAATATAACAAGTTATTACCCATTATCAATTTATCACAAATTAAACTTGGTCATGAAGTTGAAGTAATTCCTCAGTCTAATATGTCAAGAATTGATAAGAATGTTAATGCTTCAAAGTCAAATAAGTATACAATGAAGAAATAATTGTATATCAAAGTCGATTACCAGAATCGATTCACCATTTTCTGGTAAGTTGAACTCACAGGTTAATGCACATGCGTCGAACCAATTTGCACCACTCACTTCACTGCATTGTTTACACCGAGCAGGACCGCAATACTGGCCGTTTGCTGCTACTAAGCTCTGACTGCTGCTTACGCCCTGACTGCTGCTAAGCTCTGACCTGCTTACCCAGCCAAGCGAGGAAATCCGCCATAATCCCGTTTAACTCGCAGCTCGAACTCTCGGCGAGCTGCCCACATCCCACTGCACTATCTCAGGACCGTTCCATCACTGACCCACAGACTGTCCCCACGGGTCCCATGATAGTACGATAGTCCATAGTTCATGTCATTAATATCTAATACACACTCTAGTACCCCTATTCATCTTATCCAATTCTCGCTTTGTTACCCTGAACTGACTCACTATCTTACCCTGAACTGACTCACTATCTTACCCTGAACTGGCTCACTATATTATGCGACGAGTGAAAAATTCACATCAATCATGTCTTCTGCATTAAAACAAGTATTTGATACTTGCAAGAAAGAAAATAGAAATGCCCTTGTAACTTTCATCACTGCTGGGTTCCCAACTGTTGATGATACTATTCCAATCTTACAAGGTTTACAAAAAGGTGGTGTAGATATCGTTGAATTAGGTATCCCATTCTCAGATCCTATAGCTGATGGTCCAACTATTCAAGTTGCTAATGTTAAAGCTTTAGAAAATGGTGTTACTGTACCTGTTTGTCTTGATATGGTTCGTAAAGCAAGAGCTGCTGGTGTCACTATTCCAATTATTTTAATGGGTTATTATAATCCAATCTTGAAAAATGGTGAAGAAAAAATCATTAAAGATACTGCTGAAGCAGGAGCTGATGGATTTATCGTGGTTGATTTACCTCCACAAGAAGCCATTCAATTCAGAAGTACTTGTGCTAAATATGGTGTTACTTACGTCCCATTAGTTGCACCTGCTACCACCGATGCTCGTTTGAAAGTATTGGGAGAAATTGCTGATTCGTTTATTTATGTGGTTTCAAGAATGGCCCCAACTGGTGCTTTAACTCAAATTTCAGAAGGTATTCCAGAATTATGTGCTAGAGTTAGAAAATATGCTAAAGGTTCTCCTTTAGCTGTTGGATTTGGTGTTTCCACTAGAGAACATTTCCTTCAAGTTGGTAAAGATGCCGATGCCGTCGTCATCGGTTCTAAATTTATTAATTTGATCGGTGATTCTGCTCCAGGTACTCGTGGTGAAACTGCTTATAAATTTGCAAAGACTATCTTGGGTGAATCATTCGATGTTAACCCACCTGAATCCTACAAGAACACCTCAAAAGACGGTAAATCAGTCATTCCAGTATTGGAAGAAGACCATAAACACAATCCTAAATTTGGGGATTTCGGTGGTCAATTCGTTCCTGAAGCTATGTACACTTGTCTAGCTGAATTAGAAAGAGGTTTCGAAAGTGCTATTGCTGACCCAGAATTTTGGGAAGAGTTCCGTGGATTATATTCTTACATTGGTAGACCTTCATCTCTTCATAAAGCTGAAAGATTATCACAATATGCTGGTGGTGCTAATATCTGGTTAAAGAGAGAAGATCTTAACCATACTGGATCTCATAAAATTAACAACGCTTTAGCACAAGTGCTAATTGCTAAAAGACTTGGTAAATCAAAAATTATCGCTGAAACTGGTGCTGGTCAACATGGTGTAGCAACTGCAACTGCCTGTGCTAAATTTGGCTTAGAATGTACCGTGTTTATGGGTGCTGAAGATGTTAGACGTCAAGCTTTGAATGTTTTCAGAATGAGAATTTTGGGTGCTAAAGTTATTGCCGTTACAAATGGTACCCAAACTTTGAGAGATGCTACATCTGAATGTTTCCGTTACTGGGTATCAAATTTACAAACTACCCATTATGTTGTTGGATCAGCAATTGGTCCTCATCCATACCCTACTTTGGTGAGAACTTTCCAAAGTGTTATTGGTAACGAAACAAAGGAACAATTCAAACAATTAAACGATGGTAAATTACCAGATGCCGTTGTTGCTTGTGTTGGTGGTGGATCCAATTCCACCGGTATGTTCTCTCCATTCGAAAACGATGTTTCAGTTAAAATGCTTGGTGTCGAAGCCGGTGGTGATGGTCTTGACACTGAACGTCATTCAGCTACTTTAACTGCTGGTGAGCCAGGTGTTTTCCATGGTGTCAAGACTTATGTTTTACAAGATTTCGATGGTCAAGTTCACGATACCCATTCGATTTCTGCTGGTCTTGATTACCCAGGTGTTGGACCTGAATTAGCTTTCTGGAAGAGTACTGGTAGAGCCGATTTCGTTGGTGCCACTGATGCTCAAGCTTTATTAGGTTTCAAACTCTTATCTCAATTAGAAGGTATTATTCCTGCTTTGGAATCTTCCCATGCTATTTACGGTGGTATTGAATTAGCTAAAACTATGACTAAAGATCAACATATTGTTATCAATTTATCTGGTAGAGGAGATAAAGATGTTCAAAGTG
Source organism: Yamadazyma diddensiae (assembly GCA_030563465.1). NCBI lineage: Eukaryota > Fungi > Ascomycota > Pichiomycetes > Serinales > Debaryomycetaceae > Yamadazyma > Yamadazyma diddensiae. The sequence goes on from JAJMIX010000049.1 coordinate 37,076, forward strand.
TAGCAGAAAACTTACCAAAATTAGGACCAAAAATTGGCTGGGATTTGAGATTTCAAGCTGATCCAAGTAAAGAAGATAATTAGTAAATAGAAATGTAAAGAATGAGTATATGCAGCCTTGCAAGATTCGCAGATTTTGCAGCATTTTATCAAAGTTTCGCAGTAATCATTTGACGCGATGTCTGACGCAAATACCCAAATAATTGAACTAGCTAAAATTATGGGGGTTGATATAGATTCCACTACTCTTAACTTATGTATAAGGTTAATTGATGAAGGTGTTGATCCTCAAGAATTGGCCAGGTGCATAGTACAAATTAAACGGGAAACACAGATATAAAAATCAAGTAAATATCAATAATGTACATTAATAAAAGAAATATATAATACAATCAAGCAAATCCCATTTTTCTCTTTTTCTTCTTTTGTTTCTGACTTTTGGGTCTGGAGAGGTGGGTATCTACTTGAGAACTAAATATTTGTGACGGTTGAGATGATGATAATAGTACAGGTGAGTCGGCTTGGGTGTCAATTTGCGTGGGGGTCAGTTGTGAGTTTACAGGAGATTGTGACAGTTGAGATTGTGATACCGGTTGAGACAGTTCCAAGCTCTGAGATTCTTTAGTTGACTTTTTGCTTAAGACGTTCTTCCTCATGTCTTTTTTCCGTTTCTTTTGTGTTTGAGTTGAAGTATCTTGTGATGCAATGATAATAGAGGGTACGGAAGATACTGGATAAGTGAATTGAGTAGGCTGGGTATCTAAAGCCAAAGGGGTTTCTTCTTCGATTGACTCATCCCATCCATTCACAATGGCCTTTGTACTTGATGAGGCATTATTTAATGCAGTGTCTACTAAATTCATATAGTGCTTCGATAAATGATCCAGAGTCGCCTTAGTGGAACCAAGAACCATAAGACTTGAGAAATTCTTCAAGGTATTGATCCTTGTTTGGGGTTTGATTTCAGGTCGATTGTAGTAGTTACTCTTTATATGTCTATGAAATCCAGCGATTGTGGGATGAATTGGTGTTTCTCTCAAAAGTCTTGAGTTGGTAAACAACTGATCCGTGATTTTGCTGACGCTTATATGATTTGATTCATAGTAGTCTTTCAATTGTTCAATCATCATATCGAGTTCTTCGACTTTCTTTATACTAGCAGGAGGACCATTACCCAATTCTAAAATCGATTTATATGATGGCATAATATCAGCACCATTCTCTAATTTTGCTTCAGTTTCCTTTTCCTTATCGACACCCTCTCCTAACATGAAAGCATACTGTTGAACTGCTTCAACCTCCTCCTCCTCCAGTTCAATGGTCTGGGATTTAGTTATGGATTTAACAAGTGGCAAGAGCTTTCTTTTAGTCATGAGATTGAAAAAATTACCATTGAATGGTCTTACACTAGAGGTTTCCACTGAGTCTAACAATGTGGAGAAATTAACTTCATCTTGGGGAGAAAAAATATTGTCAGTGGAACCAGGGGTTACGTTACTGAACACTAGTTGTAAATCCAGTCGAGTCTCAAATAGCCCAAAGACATTATTGGATTTTTGACCACTTGGTTTACGTCCTGACTTGTGTCTATAGAAATCCTCGTTCAATTCTACTAATTTCAAACTCTGAAGTGGCGTGGTCTTCAGAGATAGATAAATCAAAGCTGGTGACGATAAGAGGTATGGTTTTTCATCTTTTATGCCAAAAGAACAACTTAAAACCAATGGGGATGAAAGACTATAAACAAGGCAAATAAAGTTGTTGGAGGTAGATTGTGTCACAGTGAATTTCAACGAAGGGTCTTTATCGTTTAAAAAATGTTTCCAGGAAATTAATCTTTGAGGCTCTTCGCCAGTAATGTCCAACCAAATAATCTCTCTCGAGGTCAATATGAACATATACTTCCTCAGAAGGATAGGAATAGATATATCCCGAATTCTTGACCAAGTTTCAGCAGTGATAATTTGTCTAGTCGTCTTATTGGTTAAATCTATTGTAGCGAGAGAATTTCGGGTTGCAATCATTACTTCGTTGAGTTTTGGCCATAAAATCTTCCTCCAATTCGAGAGCTGTAAAGTATTTTGAAAAACTCTTTCTTCCTGTTCAGATTCATCCTTCAAAAGAAGCTTGGTGCTCTGTATATATGTACCACGAATTAATGACATAATAAACACATTCCCTTTGACATCTGTGATGACAAACTTCTTCTTTGAATGAAAACTCCACAGCATATGGGCAAAAGGGTGATTTTCAAACTGTTGTGCATTAACTTTATCCACCAACAGTATGTTTATAGGTTGAGGTAAATCCATATTATACCCGATATTAATGACATATATCCAGTTACTGGTTCTAATAAGAGTATGACCATCAGAATCTTTACTGGTTCTGGCAATTTTATGTCCCTCAATCTGTTTTATAGGTTCATCAAGAGTCAAATTCACCGTCTTTAAGAACCTAGGAGTATCATACTTCATCTCTCCGTTAGTTACAGTGGGTTCAATCAACGATACCGACAAAATATGTCCTATAGTACCCGTACAATAAGCTGCTATTGTCGGCTTCAAATTGGTATTTAAATTAGATGACACGTAAAAAAAGTCAATGCAATTATCAAATGTGGGATCGTAAGCCTCTGCACTGTTAACCACTTCAGACGGCACTTTATAAGTATGAAGCAAAGAAGCCAGAATTGGTAAATGGAATTCAGATGCCACTCTCTTGGCATCAGCTTTGGCGTAAGGAGTCGACGATACTTGATGATACTTGTATTTGAACATCAGATCATCGGTCTGTTTTGGCACCAACGACACTGTAGATGATAACTTAGCTAGAGGGTCTTCATTCAACACTGGATGATCTACCAAAGTATTTTCACCATCAGGGATCTGTAGCATCCCATTACCCTTGATTCCATAAGTTAATTGAACCCCAAGACCTTTCTTGTGGGGCCACATACTATGCGATGAAATAATTTTTCAGCTTATCACGTTTCACTATTGAAATTTTTCACTATCGCAGAATGCTAATTCAGTGGTTTTGGATATTGTGTATTTTATTTCAAGTATATGGTGAACTTCTGCCGCAAATTCTTGGAGAATTGAACAATATCGATTTTTCTCCCCAATTGGATGAAGTAAAAGATAGTTCATTAACCGGTCAATATAAAAGTTTGTCTGATGCGTCGCTTCTTTGGGGTCCATATAGGTCAGGATTATACTTTGGAATTCGTCCAAGAATTCCTAGATCTTTACTTTCGGGTCTTATGTGGTTCAATGTAGACCAGTATGGAGGAATTGGTAAAATGAGACATTTTTATGAACAACATGATCCAATGAAGAAGGCTAACTGGATCTACTATGATCCGAGAATTGGTGGTAGACAGGTTATCGTTGATAAAGAGTGTCATATTAAACTTGTGTTTGATTTTATCAAGACTGAAGATGGGAAGTCTTGGGCTGTAAAAGTTAAAACCATACCTCAAAAAGGCTATGAAAATGTAAAGACGTCGTTTGTATGGTATTCAGGCTTAGAGAGTGAGATGACTGATATAGACATTTATGGAGAAGAAGGACAAAATGGGGTTATTAATTTAGATAATGATAGAACTTATGATGGTGCTTATAAGAAACCTATAAGTTTATCTGGAGCTTCAGAAAGTTTGGGATTTTTCACCTTGGTGGTGGGGGAACAATCACCAAATTCTGCCAACAAAAGACCAGAACCTATTTACAAAGCTAAAGAACTCGATCCTCGTTTGAATTACCATATAAGTTTAAGAATTCCAAATGATCAATCATGGCAAGCAAAAGATATCTTTGCAACTCTTATACAAGACTCGTTAAAGGATTTAATGGAAAAATATGGTCAACAACCTATTCCACCTGAACAATCGTTTTTATTAAGAGATATTAATCATTTTCAAGGTAATTTTCATTTCGTTCAACAAGTTTACACCGGAGCTTGTGAATTCTTTGTAAGGTTTGAAAATGCATTAACTCCTAAAGAGCAATTGATTACAGTTGAAAATTTCGATGAAAAGGCTAAACTGGCATTTGATCAAATTGATCAGAAATATCATCAACATTTCAACCTCGTTGCTCCTTTTGATAAACTGGAATATCAACCTTTTGCTAAAGAAATCCTTTCAGGTTTACTCGGAGGTCTCTCATATTTCTATGGTGATCAACTCGTTGACCGAGTTACTAAATTAGATGAGGAGTCTTTTGAATCAATGGATTTTGACTCTTTGAAACCCCAACTTGAGGGATCCAGCCAATTATTCACTCTTGTGCCATCAAGGCCTTTCTTTCCAAGAGGATTCCTTTGGGATGAAGGATTCCATCTTCTTCCTCTCTTGGATTACGACTCAGATCTTGTCCTTGAAATTCTTCAATCGTGGTTCGGGTTAATTGATGAAAATGGATGGATCGCCAGGGAACAGATTTTAGGTCCCGAACTGAGAAGCAGAGTTCCTGAAGCTTTTCAAATTCAAAGTCCTGAAATAGTCAATCCTCCAACTTTGATGTTAACGTTTACCTTTTTGTTGGAGCAATTACAAAAAGAACAACAGCAACAACATTTCGGAAATATTGATGAACCGATTCAAGAGGAAGATTATGGGGGATTTGAGGAGAGTTTAAATGGTGATAAATTGGGTAAATTAGTATTCAACAACCCTCAAGTGCTCAAAAATTATACTAGAAATATTTACCCACAATTGAAAGCACACTATGAGATGTTCCGTAGAACTCAGAAAGGATATGTCGATGACTTTGGTAGGAATCGTGATATGGAAGTTTACCGGTGGAGGGGACGTACTATAAGTCATTCATTGGCATCTGGCCTCGATGATTATCCTAGAGCTTTGCCAGTAGATATAGCTGAATTGAATGTAGATCTTTTATCGTGGATTGGAGTTATGACTCGGTCCGTGAAGATGATCGCTGAAGTTCTTGGCGAATATGAAGACGTTAAGAAGTATCAAGTGATCGAGCAAAGAATCATCAAGGATTTGAATGAGGTCCATTGGTCAGATGAGCAAGGGATCTACTGTGACAAATCAGTGGATGAAGACGATGAAGACGTATTTGCCTGTTTCAAAGGATATATTTCGATATTTCCCTTCATCACCAAGATGATGGATCCCCTCGATTTCCATAGATTAGATAGAATTGTCCAAGTCATATCAGATCCAAATGATTTATGGACCGATTATGGGCTTAGATCAATGGCTAAATCTGATCCTGCTTACAAGTCTGGGGAAAACTATTGGACTTCACCAATTTGGATGAATATTAATTACCTCGCTCTTGATGCTTTAAAACATTACAAAACCGATGCATTACCGGAACCACTAGCACAAAAGATATCAACTACATATAAGAATTTGAGAGTTAATGCGGTGCAAAACGTATATAAGGAATGGAAAAAGACTGGATTTGTATGGGAACAATACGATGATGAAACCGGTGCAAGTAAAGGAGCTAAGAACTTCCTTGGTTGGACATCAAGTGTTATACTCATGATGAATATGCCACAAGAAATATAGGATATAGGATATAGGATATAGGCTCAAGACACAGTTTTTCGCAGCTAAAAAGTTCCCCAGATCGTAGTTTCGCATAACCCTGATGACCAACAAACCACAGATTAATAAACTAATTCTAAATTTCTTTATAAGAGAAGGATATAAAGATGCAGCATTAACGTTTGCTAAGGAAAACAACATCGATTTATACCAAGATTCTCTGGATTTTTTAAGCCCAGATTCCAAGACCCTCCTCGAAAATTTAACTAATGTCACCAATGATAAAGACTTCATCCATATACTCGAAAACCATAAATGTACAAGTAAGTCGGAGATCAATGTTTCCGATTCCAGCAACGGGTTTGATACCATCAATGAACGGAAACAAATCAAATACCTTATTTTACAAGGTTCAATTCCTCAAGCAATTGAAAAGATTAGTGAGTATTTCCCATCAGTTTTAGATTGTAATAATTTATTGCATTTCAAATTACTTCGATTAAGTTTAATTGAAATGATCAGAAATCATCGAGTCAATCAAGCTAATGATACAGAAAAGCAGTTTTTATCTGACATATTATCGTTTGTCAGAAACAACTTAATTAACAAAGTAACTAAATCTTTCAAATTATTAAAGGAGTTGGAAATTACCATGAGTTTATTATGTTTTGATTTCAATTCGTTTGATGTCACTAATGAATTACCCGAAGAATTGAGTGAATTATTTGACATATCTTTAAGAAATCAATGTTATAAACTTGTTAATCGAGAGATATTAAATTTCAATAAATCAAATGATTTGAAGTCAATTTGTGAAGACCAAGGGAAATTTGAAAAATTGAAGAAACCTGATAAGCAAATCAATTACAATCCACAATTAACAAATTTGAATAACTTGAAACTGTTACTTGATGAGTCTATTGATACAGAAGAATTAGAAGTGAAGAAAGAACCAAGTCCTTTACAAGATGAAATAGCTGAGGATCAAATAGATAAACTACAAGAATTGGAATACGATTCCAAGTTGGAGAAAGTAATTAAACTCTGGGCATTAACTGAAAAGAGGATGGTTGAATTGAATGTAATCGAAGACTCGAGGCTCAGTCTTAACGATGAATTTTTATAATCACTATGAACATACTCAAGACATGATGATCCATGACCGTAAATGACCATGATTAAATTCTGAATCTATGAACACACTATAATACAATCAATTGTATCACCAGTTTCAATTCCACATTTGACAAGATAATCGAAATCTTCATCTCTTCCAATTTTTTCTCCATATTTGTTGTAAATGAATACATTACCTTTTGAAAGAAATTCATTTTTAAATGGTTTATATAAATCCGATGAATTAAAAAGATTAAATGTTTTCAACCTCAAATGATCAATAGTTGAACCATATTCAGGTTTCTTATTTTTTTCGAAATCTTCAGGGCTAAATTCAAAATGATATTTAACAAAATCTTTGAGATCAAATGCTTGCTTTTTAATATCATTCATAGCTTTATAATTCAATAAGTTTAACTTTGAATTTTTCAGAAGCTCATAATACTGTTCAATCTTTGGGAGATTCTTCTTTTGAGCGACATTGAGTCTAATGTATACATGGGCACAATGAACAGGGATTTCCTTGAAGATATCTTTTGCATGATATTCCCATAATCCAAGGTAAATGCCTGACCAGTATATTGATTCATAAGTTAATAGTAAGATTGAGCATACTAAAATTGATTCTGTGATATAACGTCCCACAGGAGTTGCAACTAAAGGCAGGGTGAAATCATTGGAATTGATGGTTTGAAAGATGAATTCATCTAAAGCGTTAATGTAAGACATGATATAAATTGGTGTAATCATATTGGGAAGTGGGTCATATAAATAGATGAAGAAAGATAAGATCGAATAAGGTGATATTTTCCGAGCGCGCATTTATGGATTTGACATCCAGATTGGGATTTGTGATCCATCTACTTAAGATGTAGAAAAAATATCCATGATAAGGTTCGGATGTTGGACGGCCTGGTAAAAGGGGAAACTTATTATGGTGGTTGTGAACCGATATACAGTAGGTGACATTGACAGGTGTAAGGGCCCATGTCAAGACTTAGTGGATGATATAATGGCCTTATACCGATCGCAGAGTCTTGGACCTATCTCTACGTAAGCACTGGCTAGAATTTATTCTATAATGACCAAAATTTTGTCGAGTAAATAATCTCACATACTAAATACACCGCTTGGAATCATTCTCAGTTCCAAAGTATCAGAACAGTTCCCAAACCTCATCTCGAGTGTACCCTCTGACCCAGCTTGACCCACTCGCGATTTAGCTGCAAAAAAATGCTGCAAACCAGCTGCGAAAAATACTTATCTCCAATACCTTATGTCAATAGTCACATCATTCGACATCAGAAAATTCTCAAAATTCATTGTCGATTCATCTGAAGCTCCATTGAACACCTGGTATCATTATCCTCATCGTACCTCTTTATCTATCACGTTCATAAGAGGATCAGAACACGTTGATTTATTTATATATTATAAAGGGTCCTGCCTTCAGAGGATTAAAATTTATTATGATGACCAAAATTATCAATTCATTCAAAGATATCCCTCAATTGGATTTAAGAAGACCAGAACTTCAGGCAGAATTATCAACAGATTTCAAATCAGTTTCATCTCCAAAGATGAATTTGATAAATGCTCCCAACTTATTACGACTTTGGGGTTGAAACTCAAGAAGTTTTCCAGAGAAGCCGACAACAGCCAACATGATATATTGTCACAAAGCCAAAACGTAAGTCAGGTTTTAAGTCAATCTATCGCTAGTTCGAACCGAAATAGCATTGTAGAAGATAAAGCTGATGCCTCATTGACTCAGTCTCGTTATCTGGATATTCTTCCTCGTGTAGAGTATTCTAGGCACCCGTCGATTCCTCCTAGATACTCTGAAAGTCAATTTGATGAATCTCCAATGGGGCTGCAATTATCTTATAATTTTGGTACTCCTTCTCAAACTGAGACTACCGTAGATTCTTTAGAAGCTTCAAAACTGCTTACAACACCTAGAATATTGTTCGAGTCAGTCTTATCGAATTCTTGGGCTGGGAGTTGGTTTAGAAGGAAAGGGTATGGGGATGTTGAGTGTTTATATTGTGGTGAATGTAGAGTCATGCCCCAAACTATTATCCCGCTAATTCATCATTTAACTGCTCATGGCCTATCACCGGAATCTCCATTGAATCACTCCAATTCTATCGAGGATCGTGAAAAGAACACACCTAAAGATTCAATTGAGGGTTTATTGGGTCTCAGTGATGCTGAATTACAAGATAAATGTGCAGACCTTTTGAAAGATCCGCTGTTTGATTTGTTGGTTCATAGAATTTATAATGTTGTTTCTAAACCTTCTTTACCGCAATGATATAACATATAATCTATAAATTAATCTATAAGAAATAAATAATTCTAAGGCAATGCTGTAGGTAATTTAACCCATTTTTTGATGGTTAAGCCATCCTCTTGCACGTGAGTTTCGGGAGTTAACTCGTAGCCTCCAATCCGAGGGAGCATTCTAAATATTATAAACCAGTATAACATGAATGAAAAGATAAATATAATCGATATATATGGATATGGAATCCAAGATTCTGTACCTTTTGGATTTGGGTTCTTACCCGAGACAATTGGTGCTAAAAGTACGTAGCCCATAACAAATATGACCAATGCTTTACCAAATAAACTTGAAGTTACTGGAGCCTTGACGTTTGGATGGTTTCTCTTTAATATAACAGATCCAACACAAACGAAAAAGATTGACAACAGAACTGGGTAACTCTCTGCCGATGCAATATACCCATAGATTCCCCCTTCAGGAGCAAACACGAGGATTCCTACCGTCAACAAAAAACAGAGAAGAATACATTTTGAAGGAGTCCCCCAAGGTTTATTTGATGCCATGAATGATGATAATGGTAAATAGCCCTCTCTAAACACTTCTTGACTCATTCTGGAGACTCCATACACCACGACAAACACATTACCTGCACTACAAATGGCAATAGAGAAGGTCAAGAATCTCTTACCAAAATGAGTTCCAAATACTTTTTCAAAGAGAATAGAGCCTACGACATTACCACTTTCAGCAAATTCCTCTGGGGTTAAAACCGTCAAGTAGCAGAGATTAATTGCCGCATAACCGAGGGCAACTAATATCATTGAAGCAGGTCCGGCTATCTTATAGGTCCTTATTGGGTCTTTGACTTCATTAGAGCTAACGTGACCCATATTCCACCCTGAGAAAGTGTAACTGGACATGATGATAGCATTTGAAAATGACGATACTGTGACGGGAGTTTTAGCGACCCAGAAAGATTCCCAGGTAACATTGTTGTGGATTTTCGTAATGTCGGTTGGGAACAACAAGACCCAAATACCCGTCAAGAAGAGAATCACCAATAACCCAATTTTCATCACTCCAAGTAAATTTTGAAGGAGTACCCCATGTTTTGTACTGAGGGCATGGAATAAACAAGTCAATGAAAGAAATACAAATGCAACAAATCTACAGTTGAATTCCGTGTAGGGGAAATCAAAAGTCCTCAAGAAATACTCCCCAAATATTAATGAACTTCCCACAGACATTCCTGATATCACCGAATAAAGCAGGAACACCACCGACATTAACATGAACGGTTTACGGAACATTACTTCTAAGAACACCTTGGTACCACCAGATTTTGGAATCAACGACCCAAGTTCAAGAAATACGTACAACCCACAAAATGCCATCACCGAGGAAATAAACCATGCCAACACAAACAACACCGGGGACCGACCACAACTTTCAAATACAATTGACGAGGTAGCAAAGATTCCAGATCCCACCATTCTCGAGATGAACAACACCATTGTGGAAAATATCCCTAAATGTCTCCCCCGAGGACTCTCTTCTAGTTCACCAAACCCATGGGTAGCTTCGTCAGTTTCTATAAGGTCAGTTTCTATAAGGGCAGTTCGACTAGTGTTATGATCTAGTTCAACGTCCACTTCCCGTACACTAACGGTTGTATCGAGTTTCTTGTAACCTGATTCAAGCATCGATAGTAAGTTTGAAAAGGAAATTGAGATTTGTGATAAGGACGGGATAAGTGCCATTGCGATAAGCGTACTGTCGCATAGAGATGCCAGGTGAGGGACACAACTACTGGATAAGCGGGAGAGGCATGGAATATATAGCAGGAACAGAAACGTATAGAGGAATTTACTTGATATGGTTTGTAGGTCTAGTATTAGATTAACCCACAATCACATCATTGTGCCACACTGCAACGTAGGGCTCCAGGGCCCCAGGGCCCTGGGGCCCAGGGGCCCAGTTTCAGGTGCCGCACCTGTCAACCCACTGCATAGGTGCCAATTATCAAAATATTTATTACTATAAATACCATTAAACTCATTTCTTATTTTTCCTCTTAACAAAAGCCTCCTTGGCTAATTTGATTAATGTATCTAATTCCCCACTATTATCACACATACTGTGGAATAATGAATCTTTATCACTAATCAAAGTATATGGATCTTCATATTCAACAACTCTACCAGCGTCCATTACTAAAATCTTATCATAATCGATAATTGATCTTAATCTATGAGCAATGGTTAAAATGGTGGAATTTGAGAATTCTTCTCTAATAGTTTGTTGAATCATTGCGTCTGATTCATAATCAATAGATGCAGTGGCCTCGTCTAATAAGATAACTTTAGGACTTCTCAATAATGATCTAGCTAAACACATTAATTGTCTTTGACCCTGTGATAAATTACCACCTCCTTCGGTGACGGCAGATTCAAGATCTAAAAATTGATTCAAATTTTCTGATGTTTCATTGCCAGTTGGTAAAGCCTTCTTTCTTTGTAATTCTTCAGTAGACACCAAATTAACTCTTCTCAATGCTTCGAACATATCAGCATCAGTGTATTCATCAAATGGATCTAAATTAGTCTTGATTGTACCAGTAAATAAAGTTGGATCTTGCGGAATAATCGTGATAGCTTGTCTTAAATTCTTCAATCCAATTTTACAGATATCGACTCCATCAATGAGAATTCTACCGGTCTCTGGATCTAAAAATCTAAAGAATGCAGTGATAATTGTTGATTTACCAGCTCCAGTTCTACCTACAATACCAATCTTATTCTTTGGTTCGACATGGAATGAAATATTCTTAATAACTCTTGGTAATTCAGGTGAATATCTCAATGAAACATTTTCAACATCAATTACTCCCTGTTCAGGCCATGAAGATCTTGGCTCAGTTTCAGGAATTTCATGTGGTGGTTCTTGTTCTATTTCGAAATATTCTTGTAACCTTTCAACTGAGTTCATGTTCATTTCAATGTTAGAATAAAGTCTAACAATCCATAAAGCACTTTCACTGAATGCAATGGCATAAGTTAATGATAAACCAGCTAAACCAGCATCAATCTTACCAATTGAAAGAATCACAAATATACCAGCAAAGAACATAACTAAAGCACCAGCTGCATCAATTCTTAAACTTAACCATCTGTTTGCTACCCACATATAGAAAAATGGTTTGTTATTAGCATCAATTTTACTTAAATTTTGTTTCATGAATCTCGATTCAACACCGTAGGCTCTAATGGTTGCAATACCAGATAAACTTTCACTAAAATGTTGATGAATTGGTGATTTAGTGATTGATTCATACCTCTTCAATTCTCTTGACAAACTGACATATAAAACACCGATGACGTAGTAGACGAATGCGATTAAGAAAGCAAAAATTAGGAATCCCGGGGTAATAATAGTAATAAGGAAAAGAGTCGAAGCACATTGAATCAAACAAATGAATGCATATTCAGCAAAACCAGTTAAGTCTTGATCAACAGCTTCAATGTCCTTGGAAAACCTGTTCATAATACGGCCGATTGGAGTTTTATCAAAGAATCTCAATTTAGCATTCAAAACTGATTCCAAAACCTTGATGAACATTCTGTTGGAAGCATCGACTCCGGCGTAGAAAGTAATTAAAATCTTTGCTGAAGCGATAATAGAATATACGACACCAATAATACCGTAAGTGATCAAGTAATACATGGTAGAGTTTTCTTCTCTGTAAGCTTGAACCACTTCACGGGCACCAATAACACTTTGAACAATGAAACTCAGTCTCACAGCATCAACAGCTGGCTTAACAGCGTTAATACCATAAGAGATAACATAGGCGGCTTGAGAATTTTCACTGTCTAATGACCATTTTCTCAACCAATAGGATTGGAAGACGTAGACGGCTTGAGATAAGATATAAGAAGAAAGCATAAAGAACCAAATAGTGAACCCACCGAAGAACTTGAAATATCCGAGATAAACAGACAACGAAACAGCTCCTTCGGCTTTCAGTTCATCTTCAACCAATTTACCATCTGATTTTTGGATATCAGAAACTTCAGCTTCATCAGTATGTTTATCATTAGCAGCCTTTAATTTAGCATCTATAACAGCAGACTTAGCCTTCAAATCATTATTTCTGGCCTCCTTGTTATCTAAAGCTTTCAAATCGGAAGTTGATTGATTTCTAGAATTCAATACTGAATTTTTAACTAAATCATCAGCTCCCAAATCACCAGAGGACAACAATTTTTCTGGGGCATCTTGTTTTTTGACTCTACCATTTTCCATCAAGATAACCCAATCAGCATTTTGAACTGTTAAAGCGACATTATGAGACACCAAAATACAAGTTCTATTTTGCATCAAAGGACCAGAAATACAATTTTCATAGATCCACAAAGCAGTGTGGGAATCAACAGCTGACAAACAATCATCTAACAAAACAGTCTTAGAATTTGAGTATAATCCTCTGGCCAAAGAAACTCTTTGCTTTTGACCACCAGACAATGTGATACCCTTTTCACCAATTTCTGTTGCATCACCGGCCGACAATATTTCAAAATCTTTGACTAAACCACAAGCTTCAACAACTTTATCGTACCTATCTTGATTGAAAACAGAACCGAAAATAATATTATTTCTAATACTATCATTTAATAACCAAGCACTTTGAGAACAGAAAGCAACAGATTCAGTTAAACCAGTAGCTGGATCCACAACTAGTTCATCTCTTGGGATAATACCCGGTAAGAAAACACGACCTTCAACCAAATCCATCTCACCCAATAAAGCTAATAATAAAGAAGTCTTACCACTACCAGTTGGTCCGAAGATAACATTTAATTTTCCTTCTTTGAAAGCAACGTCAATATCTCTTAATTTGAAAGCACTTTCTTCATTTTTATTCCAAGTAAAAGTAGCGTTTTCAAATCCAACTTTTGGAGAGTTTACACTTGGTTCATTGGACAATTGTTCATATTTAGAAGTTTCATCTTCAGCTAAGAAATCACCAACTCTATCCAAAGAAACCTTTGATTGAATGACCATAGCAGTCATATCAGCCAACTGATCTAAAGGAGCTCTTAACAAGGTAAATAAAGATAAAGCAGTAAACGCAATAGGGGCGGTCAATACATTACCTTCGACAATTGTGTAGCAATAGAATGAAGTTAAGGTGATTAAAGTTGGTGAGATAAACCAGACAATAGAACCAAGAGCCCATGCCACGTATCTCATCAACAACTGATGAATTTCTTCATTTCTTAATTTCATGATACTTTGGAAAAATTTATCTTCCCAAGCAAAAAACTTGATGATTCTAATACTTTGTAAGGTTTCATTCAATTTTTGAATTCTCTTATCAGTAATAGCCAAAATTCTCTCTTGGTATTCACCAAACATGAGAGAAATTTTATAATTGATTGGTAAGAAGGCAAAGATAACTAAAGCACCTGTCCAAGCAGACCAACCAATCAAGTTGTATAACAAGTAAAGACAAACAAAGATAGAAACAATTGCACTGCTGAAAAAATGTAAATAACCACAGACTTCAGAAACCTTAAAGGCATCAATAGCCATTAAATTAATAATGGCACCCAATTCAGCAGTTTTCTTTTCTTCAGTTGTGTCAGACTTATCCTCTGTTGATTCATCGGATTTGTCTTGGTCTTTCTTATCTGACTCTTCGGGGTCTTTACTGACTTTAGAAACGGTGATTTTCCTTCTCAAAGCTTTAGCATAAACTTCACCAATAATTACTGATCTCATTCTGACACAAACTCTTCTACCCAAAAACAATGAACAACCTGAACAAGCAGATTCAACAATCTTTGATAAAGGCATTAAAACGACCAAAGTCCAAGCAACATTCTTAGGGGCAGAAGTTGGATCAGCAACGTATTCCAAAACTTTCTTCAATAATAAAGTTGGAAGGAAGATAATAAATGCATCAAGAATAGCATAAAGAGCTTGTAAGAAGAATAAGAATTTAAAATGTTGAAAGATTTTGATAGAAAATCTTGTAGTTGTCTTAAATGCTTCAAATCCTTTCAAAACGTGTAATGCATAATCATCTTCTCTTAAACTCCAAATATCATCATATTCGACATAACTCTTATAACCTTTCCAAATCAATTTATCAATCCATGAATAACAGACAAACGATAAAATACTTGAAGTAGTTTCTGGTGATGGGTCTGATTTATCATTGGTAACATAAACTCTCGCTGGTTTATCACCCACTTTAGCAGTTACATTTAAGAAAAATAAACTTAAACTGAACAAGAAATTGAATATATAGTATACTTTAACCCAGTAATCATAATGTTTAACCAAAACAGATCTAAAAATCAACACAGCTGGGAAAATATTAAAAAAATATAAAACCCCTGAATGAGCAAATAAACTAGGGATTCTAATATTAGTCTTTTTCATATTTGCAACTCTCATACTACCAATAAAGGATAAATAACCCCAGTAAATCACTTTAACCAATCTAACATTAAAGATGAATTCTTCATGAAAATATGGAATAATGAATAAAGCTATTGATAACCCCAATTGACAAAGAAGGATAAGGTATTCAATTGAGAGCTTTATTCTATCAATAGTTGCTTTTTGTACTTCAACCGTATA
This sequence comes from Yamadazyma diddensiae, assembly GCA_030563465.1. Taxonomy (NCBI): domain Eukaryota; kingdom Fungi; phylum Ascomycota; class Pichiomycetes; order Serinales; family Debaryomycetaceae; genus Yamadazyma; species Yamadazyma diddensiae. Next base: position 52,662 of record JAJMIX010000049.1, read on the forward strand.
ACCATGAGGTTTTCCATCTTCATCTGTATTTTCAAGATTTACTAAATCAAAATGGCGTGATTTAACTGATGGTTCTTCTTTAATTAATGGACTTGACTCATCAGTTAGTTTTATAGGCTGTTTTAAATAACTTTGAGATGTCTTATAAATTAATACTAAAGCAGATATTATCAATGGAGTTAACGGGAAATAAAGATTAAGTACTTTCGTCCTAGCACATTGAGTAATATCATCATAAATCCAAATAGGACACGATAGAGATTCCACCATTTTGAAAAAAGGTTATTTTTGAGAATACAGGAATCTGCGTATTTAAATAAGGGCGAACTTTTTGCACAAGTCCTGGTAATATACGGCTCGAGTGCGGATCGCGGGACCGTTTGGGGCATGTTTAAGAGGTTTTGATAACGTGAATGGTGTGTAACTGGGGACGGGCCTATTGTGTTATGAAACTTAGAGTATTTATGTAGAGATGGGCTTTTTATTTAGCATCAAATGTGGTGAGTAGAGTATTTAATCCATTTTGCACCGAGACTTTCTTATCGATGCCCTATTGAGCGTCCTGCATATACTCCTTGTGATTAGACGAACTCTTGTCTTTTGCTGAGGAGGGTCCTTGGACACAGGAAAGCTGGTATAGTGTCTAGAGGCATGTATTCATCTACAGGCTTGTATTTGTCTTTATCCTTACTGTTTTTCTCAGCATCATCTATATTTCATACGAGATGCTCTTTGCAAGCAGAGTTTGACACTTCCAAAATAGGTAGTGCGCATGCGGTGCCTCAAATCGGTGCCGTGCAGCTGCCAACGGGGCAGTCCCTTTTCGGTTAAATGAGTCACTTGTAGTGATTAAGAATAATTGGTCCTGAAATGAAACTAGTTACGAGGCCTGTTGTTTACCTTGCGGGATATGACATTAGGGAGGCTTAAATTTTGCTTTAATGAGGGATGATTTAATGTAGAAAAGAAGTATTCATCTTAAAGAACACCACAGTTGCATAATTCGGGCAGAGTTTACCTTGTACTTCATTTGAAACAAGATCGGAATTTGTCAACTACTATTGCGCCCTTTGTCTCCAGTTTCTACAATATTCGCAAAGGTTACCAATTTGACCTTCGTGTATAAATATTCTAAAAAATCTAAAGAAAAACTAATGTATTCACATGACATAAAGATGGACGTGTAAAATAAATTCAGGCTATTTCGTCAACTGCAATGATCAAGTTCATTTTTATTATTTTTTGCAACCCTCGAAAGCTCGCATTTTTTGCAGCCATTTTTCGTTTAGGCCCAGAGAAGTGTGATATACTCCCAGCCTTTCAATTTTGGATACTCTGGTTCTGGATACAATTCGACGTCTTTGAAAAGATTAGCCAAATCGACTTCTTCTGGCTTTTTTAATTTACTCTTTTTGATAAATTTATAAAGCACATATAAAATAATTGCGAGCGGGATGATAAAGTACGACCCGAAGAAATCACCGAAATCAAAATGCCCGTGAATGAAATTAGGGAATCCACCGGTAATCAAGAAAAGCAACGAAAAGAAAAGTGAAAAATATGAAGCATATTCTGTCCCACGGAATTTATATGGTAAGTCATTTCTAGAGTACCCCTGTGCTTTTAATGCTCTTGTCATAAATATGTGATTTAATGCAATCACCGTCCAGTTGAGCAAAAGATTAGAGGAGGTGATTTTTTGGAACCAGGAAAACACTACGTTTGATCCTTTACTCACTGACATGTATGCCAATGGAATGAAAGAAACTGAGAAGATAACTGCAACGTATGGTAATCCCTTCTTGTTGACTTTCAAGAAAATTTTTGGGGCTTGGCCTTTAGCTGCCAACGCAAAGAGTGTTCTTGAGCCTTTGATAGTGGATAAACTCTGAGCTGAAAATGCAGAGGAGCACACGATTGCATTTATATAATGCGGTAATACCTTGATATGGCCTTGCATTGCAATGACAAATGGTGAAGCACTTGCAGTACCGGTAGGTGATGCAATTTGATCATTATTAGAAGGAACAATTAAAGTGGTGATGAAGACAGCAAGTAAATATAACAGAAAGACTCTGACAAAGACTCTCTTTGCTGCTTTATGAATAGCTCTTCTAGGGTATTCAGCTTCCCCTGCCAATATGCAAATTGACTGAACCCCTCCAAAAGAATATACAACAGAGGAAAGGGCTTTCCAAAAACCTGCAAATTTACCTAAATTGCCAACTGTGTACAAAGAATTGAAGGGACCAGGATCAATCCAGTATCTGAAACCTATTCTATCCCCAGTTCCGCCCAAATCAATTACAAGACCCGTAATAATTAGAATCACAATTAATGAAGCCTTCAATATTCCGAACACAAATTCGACTTCTCCATACCATTTGACACTATAAGAATTGATAACTACACAAGCAACACCGAAAACGGTGATCCAAAAAGCCGGATTAAGATCTGTCCAATAACGCATGACAACAGAAACAGCAGATAACTCATTTGGTATGAGAGATGAATAAATATCAGTCCATCCCATCATGAAACCAAGAGCATCGTCAATGAAATGTTCTGAGTGTCTGATATATCCACTGGTGACTGGCATTAAACATGCACATTCAGTTACACACATCTGACTTGTTCCAACGACTAATCCAACAAATATGTAGGCTAAAAGCATACCAACAGGTCCTGTATTGGCCAAAGTACCACCTGAAGAAAGAAACAACCCAGTACCGAAAACACTCACAAGAGCGATCATTCCAAGATGTCTGGCTTTGAGACCTTTAGCAAGTTTTCTTTCATGAAGAAAATGATCAACATAACCGTCATCACTAGCTTCACTGTTGGAATTTTTCCAGGCAATATCTTCCTCTGTAACATTTACGACTTCAGTTGTTTTGTCTATGTCCGACCCCATGCTGATGTTTAGATATTGTTTGAATCTAAGAGAGAAAATCTACATCTATATACCCTAAACCTTTTGTCCAACACACATTTGTGGCTTTAACTATATACATATAGAACGCTACTGTGTAACTAAGTTATGCAATAATTAAACCCAAATTCGTTTGTGTACTGCATATAACTGTCCTTTACGGCATTTTGAAGCGATTGCAACCGAGTAGGTGCCACACCCTGTCCATAGTTATAAAGTTTATTTATAGGTAAGTAATGAAGTAAAGGGGCTTTGAAATTGTCAATACGGACCCAGAAGTTTTACAATAGAAGAATCAACTAAATCTATTAGAATCCCCGAAAAGTAGATGCGGTTCAGCGAGGAAGCTTAACAAGTAGCATACCAGTCACACTCCTTTAACATTTTTGATCCCGGGGTTTCATTCCGAATCGTAATTCAAAGAGACAGCCACACCAAGCTCAAAGGGTTTATCACTTATGTGAATGTTTTGGGTAAGAACACCCGCTGCGAATGGCTGCAAATTTAGGTGAGGGCCACAGTTTTAGATGTCTACACTACCGATTTAAGATACATGTATTAGATTAGTATTCTACAAATTATCATTATGCAATTATTTATTACGTTAATTACTTAGTCTTGAGTTTTTTGAGAACCACGTAATAAACCGGTTCTTCTAGCAGCAATTAAACCAGCTTTTTGACCTGGAACAGCACCTCTAGAGATAGTAGAAGCTTTACCAATATGTTGATGGTTACCACCACCATGAGGGTGATCAA